>VYZV01012929.1:92695-109506 GCA_013401275.1 Pandion haliaetus
AAGGAATACTAATTCATTAGAAAAACCTCTTACATGCAGAAAAAGAAGAGAATGCATAAGTAAGAGCTGCCACAGGGGTAGCCTGAAGCCATATGCCAGCAAGTTACTCTGCTTGTATATTATGAGAATTTTTATCCATCTAATCAATAAGAAATGAGTAGTTACTATGGCAATTTCTACACTACAAGGTAGTTGTGCTGCAGTAGAGCATGTTCTAGAACGACAAATACACTTACCACTCTGTTATGTAAAGTTTTGCACCTTTTACAGTGTTACAGTGCAATGTGTAGGCTTGAGAAAGGGGAGACGAATAAACAGAATCAAAAGTTGGTGGTGCTTATAAAGGATGGCTTGGGAATTCTTAAGTGACTAATAGATGCCAGGTTAGAGCAATCCACAAACATTCAAACAAATCAAGCAGTGATTTTGCAGATCTTTAGTTTGAAATCAGATATAATACAACTAAGATTTCACTACTGTGTTTCCCTTTGATTATCTTCCTCAAAGTTTAAACTGATGGGGCTAGTCTAGTCTCTCTTGTGCCACCATCAATTCATACTAATGTTGATTTCAAAGGATAGCAATACACTCTGCAGCAGCCAGGGCTGATTACAGTAGATGTATTCCCTTACAGCACAAAACTCCATAACCCTGTAGGGACTGCTGACACTTACACATACAGAGAACAAGGATAAAACTTCACTCTCAAGATACAGAATACTACAATAAAAGTGCAAGGTTCTTTTAAAGGTTTGAAAATACTTGATCGTAATCACCTTTATGAAATACACACAGAAAGTACATATGGCTCCTACAAAATCTTTATCCCAATTCCATCACATTATATTTTGCAGTATTTATTTTTTTCCCCCTACACCTCTTTTCAAAATATTATCATTTTTCAGGTATTAGAACAAATAGGAAGGGACAAATGCTGAGGAGAAGCCTAAACACTACAGAAGCAGCAGGCAGTTCCCTTAGAGAGATCTGACAAGGCAGAGTTATCATGGCTGTATACAGAGACAAATTAAGACATGTCACAACTGCTGAAGATGGACCAATGATTGTAGCACAAACCTGTGAAAAAGATGGTCAGGAGAGAAGCCTATGCAAATCAACTTTGGGGCAACTTTAGATGAGAGAAATAGGCATGAACAAATGCAGGGGCCTAAGGACACTTCAAAGTCTCCATTAACATCTCCTAGAATCCATATACAAATAACACTTTGTAAAGTTACAAGTGTGTCCACTTCTGACAAATATATGCACCTAACTGAGGTTCAGATTTGATCATTTTGAAAAAAAGGCATCAAGTGCTGAGAACCGAAAGCTAATGTGACTAAAGGTACCAGGTTCTTTTCCACAGGATTCAGATACAATTGTATTTTTATGAGTAAAATACTGACTCTAAAGTTACATTATAAAGAAACACTGACTCCTACATAGGAAGGCTCTGGGCCTCACTGTAGTAGCAAACACATGGCCTCAAAAACCTCACAGGTAGAAAACAATTAAAAGAAGCAGTAGAGTATAACCCACAATCATTATGCAGGTTCAAATGACATCTTTGAAGTGGGACAATCCCTTTGAAATTGAGAAGAATGAAAGAAAGACAGACCTTATATCAAAAGATGATAAACTTAGGCACATCTTTTGAAGGCTGGAAAATTAAATGATGGTTATATATCACAGCCCAAGCAAATGCTGAGGTAATACGTAAACATGCAAACAGAAATCCAAAGCTCTAACACTGCATAAAGGAAAAACTCTTAAAATAGAAGGGCTGTCTAGCAAGCTTAGCCTACGCGCACCATTATGAAGGAGTGTACTAAGAGGCTGGGCTGCACCTGGAGAAGACATTCAACCTTCACACTCTGCCTGCAGCCTATGTACCACAGTAGCCAACCTTTCACCGCTTGAAATTAAGACTGAGTCTGTCTGGATACAGTTTTCTAGGACTCTTGAAAGGGCCCACAGTTGGACAAGAAGGGTGTTCAATCAGGCTCTTTATTTTCTGCCAACTGTGTTACCTCAATAGTACTCCCATCAGATGATTTCAAGTCCACTTCCTTATTAAAAAAAGACCAGCTCTATCAATTTTTCCACTGCAGAAAGAGGGAATGAAACACAAGAAGTAGGCTGGCCCAGAGACAGTCAACATCATAAAGCTAGACTTGGAAAAGGCTTTATTCTCACCTCTTGGAGGTTTACTGGGGTCCTTGATGCCACAGAGCAATTCTGCAGAAAATACCATGTAACGCAGTTACCAATAACATAGTTCAGAAGTTACAGTCTTTCACTTCATCAGCTGGGTGTAAGAAATAATATTCTTTTAAAATGAGCAAGAAGAGAGAAGGGAAGATTTTTACAGCATTGTTTCCTTAACAAAACTGTTTCTTCCAGAGAAGCTTTAAAGCAGTGCACTTGTGTTTTAAAGGTCTATTTCAGCAGATGGGATAGCTTACATCAAGACCCTCAGTTTGAATCAAGTGAACTGAGCAAATCTGATGCCTCCTTTAAGAAATCTTCAGCTGATCACATTTAATTTGCAGCAAATGTTTCTGCATGTACCTCCATACAACTCATCCTAGACAGAACTTTCTTATAGCAAGTTGTACTTTTAGCTAGCTCTGCAGCCAAGGTTCTCTTTAAAGCACTTAAGATGAAAGAAAACATGGCCTGTAAGGAAACACAGCAGGAACTGACTATGCATCTAAGCTAGTTCTCAGAGTGGCTTTTCTAAGGAAGTGTTTCCAATAACAATCTTCAGCAAATACCCATTTTGCAATTTAAAGAGCCTGTCACTGCCGTTTCAACAGATGTGCAATAGCACCAATTATTCACATCACACAAAATCAAACCTTTTTAGAAGGACAACATACTTCATTGTGCTGCACTGAGAGAACTGGTGCCTACTAGGAACTAGAAATTACCTGGAAGTAGAAAAACCACTATTTGTCCCGTAAAATGATTAGGTCTTAACAGAAAAGGTCTGAAGCATGACAGACACTGTTGGATCTCCAAGACAGCATGTCCAAGACAGAGCATAGAACATGTCCTGTGAGTTGTGAAATACCATGAGCTCTCCACTTTCAGTATTTTATACTCCTATTGTGTAACAACCTATTTATAGACTTCAGGCTCTTTGCTGGTTATTTTATTGTCATCAGTAACAATTGTTTGTTGCTTGCACTACTTCCTTACCTCAGATTTATACTGTTCTCACACTCTCAAGAAAAAGCAAACAACAAAAATCAAGAAACAAAACAACCCAACCCCAGAAGACATAACCCACACTTTCACAGTGGGGTAGAGGATTTAGGAAAACAGCTATCATAAGCACCTTGCAAGATAACAGGTCTAAGCAGCAGCAAAGACACTATTAAACATTACACTCAAATTAGAGCATAAAAGGATTTATTCTAGAACAAGTCACTGTTAACAGTTTAAAGGAAAGTAGGATCTTACCCTCTACAAGTGTTTAAAAAAGAAAAAAGAGGAGGGAAAAAAAAGAAGAACAACAAAAAGAGAGTCCCTTACTGAGTCATAGTGGCAGCAAGAGAATTTAACCCTCTTCATTCTACCTTCCTTCTGTGTCCCGAGAGGCTACTCTCATCCCCTTGCTCCTACACAGCTTTGTTCCAAGGAGCCTCATGGACAAGGATCCCTTATAACTTACAGTAATTTCTGAAAGATGGACCTCAAGCTACATAAAAACTGAAAATAAAAGCAAGTAAAGCCCAAGCATCACTGCCTTCCCACTGTATCTCACAGCAGCTGGGAACACTGGTTAAGGAGAGCAACAGAAAAAGCTGCACAGGCCCCCTCATCTTGGTGGAAGGCAGTGTTACTGTGACTTGAGCTACTGCTTTGTTAAAAGAAGCGAATAGTCATGAAGGATGTGGGAGAAGGGACATCACCACAGGGAGTTTTCACTCAGCTATGCAGAAGAACATATAGCCAAGCCCTCTGTTTGCACATTTCAAGGACGCAGTGAGGAACCATTTCTTTTTCAAACACTTCATAGCGTTTCAGATTACACCAGATGTCATTTGAAAGCACTTTGCTTATACACACACAACTGTTAAAACAAGGCCACAGGCCTTGGGAGAGAAGCAGGGAGAAAATAACGGTACTTGGACAGTTAGAAATGGGGCATGCATTTGCACCTTACTCCAGGGCAGGCAGAAGGCTTGGTTAATCCTGGGGTTACCATAATTGAATACTTCCTGTAATGACTTCAGCACAATTTTGCACAACCATGGGGTAACATACACCTCTTCACACCACACACCTTCAGTGTAGCAAAAGACAGGCAGGATTCATCAGTTCTACTTATCATACCCTCACTTTCAATTGTCCTATAAAAGGGAAACCTACAGATAATCCTTCAGGACAGACTCAAGCAGGACAAAGTCCCATTAGAAGGTATTACCTTCCTCTCTGCTGCATGCATGAACAAACCCTCCTGAAGCAGCTAACTTAGCAGATGGTAAACTACTTCTTTGTCTTCCCTTTCTCCTCACTATGAGACTATATATGTTAATTATAACATATCTATCCCTTTTGTTTCTGGGTCTACCCTGACCAAAGACATAGGAAAAGTTTACAAAATAACCAGCTTCTGAATTCACAACTTCATTATCAACACAGGATAACAGAAACTGTTCTTATCACGTCAGGGCAGTTCATTTCACATCCCACATCTAAGAGACCAAGAATACACACACGTAAGTATTTGAACTAATCTAATTCCCTACTTGCAACAAGAAGAGTTTTCACCCTCCCACCTGCCTATTCACTAAGCTCCTCCCTTCCCTTCTTGCTGCTCCTGGGGCTCACCTGATGGCAGTTAGCAGCGCCTTGATTCAATTTACTAATTCAGCAGAAAACTAAGAAGTAGGGGCAGGGACAGGAGAGGCACAGTGTGTTGTTGCATTAACTCAGCTATGCTGCCTAACGAATAACAAGTCACGTAACCTAGTTGGAGAGAGCCAGATCAGGAAACTGTTTCTATACTTAACTGTTGAACAATTAGGCTTGCATTTAGTGGATCATTACTGGCTCGAAGCTCTCTTTTCTCTGTTGCTGACTCCCACAGTATGACAGGAGGATCATCCAAGGATATGTCTGTCTGGTGCACAACATAGAAGAAAACAGCAGAAAGCTCTTCAGATTGCCTGCACCTGGAAAGCTTCCCAGGAAGGACAAACTGCAGTGGCAGGATCCCTTTCTGTTTCAAGTGGAACAAGTCTATCTGAAATAGCTGCTTGCAACTGGAACAAGAGACTGTGAGACACTGATGAGAAACCAAAGGGAGATGGACCCTTTCCCCAAGTAGAAAACTGAAGAGGGCAGCTCTGCCAGTTTTCCACTGCTTTCCCCATTTCTCTGTATTCCCTTAATAACAAGGATGATTGGGATCCCAGATGGTAATGAGGGTCCAGATCTCTTTGGCCTCATCCACTTTGGGCTCTAACTGCATTCAAATATAGCTGGAAAAAGGATGATTAACTAGCACTGTCAGGTTGGCTTGTGGGAAGAAGAAGAAGAAAAAAATTGCATTAAATCACTGGTTTAGAGACAGGTCTGAGACTCGGAAGAATTTTTTTTATGTGACTTAAGTCACTTTTTAAGGCCCCCATTTTCCTTTGGCAATTTTTACAAGATACAAACGCCTTCAGTGCTCCGTAGCTTGCCTGAATACCAAGTGATTCAGCAAGTCTTCCATTTGTCTATATTAATATTTTCAGCCACAGTGAGAGGAAGACAATAGAGGCCAGATATTGAAGAGCACAAACACAGCTGTGCAGTCAGGCTCTTCTAGAATCATCCCAGCCTGTCAAGCCATAGTTCCAGAGTAGTCGATAGTGGCCAGTTTCCTATCCATGCTGCCCTACAGCTACAACAGCATACCGAGCAAGCCCCTTACATTCAGGTAAACGTGAGTCTCCCTGAAGATCGATGATCTTTTCTGACAGTCATTAATTATATAAAGGACAGGGTGTTGTGTTTCTCAGCCTCCAACTTCTCTGTTTTTGACAGAGTTTGATCTTACAATTATCTTTCTATTTAGCATCACTGCTGTGCTTCACACCGGATCTTCCAGCCTTCTAACAGTGAACCAGGGGGTCCATGAGACCCACGTGTTTGGCTGCCAGGCTCTCCCCGAGGCGCCCTCCCTTTTGTCATCTGGGTCTGCAGATGAAGTTCTATCCTCTGGTGTGGAGAAGATGCTGTTATCATTGTGTACAGCACTTCGACAAGCATTTACGCTGACATGCTTGTAACAGATTGGTAGATTGCTTCCATAATGCTCAGGGGAAGGAACAACAGCACTTTTTTTTTTGCACTTGTAGTTTACTTAACACTGGGGACCTAGACCTACACTTGGGCTTCTATGATAATAGCAACAGCTGTTACACTGTAGACTGGGGGTGTTAGACCAAGTGCTAAATCTTGGTTCAGTATATTGCAAGACGAAGATTTTGTTAGATTAAGTTCAGTAAGTGACAGATCCATTTCTTGAAAGTCACATGCACTAAGAAATTGAGCAAAGAATCTGCAGCCTCCAAATGAGGAGTGGCCTGTTTGCAGCGATGAAACAACTGCAGAGGTTTCCAGAGTTCTGGTACTGGAAGATGACAGACCTGTTACAGCTCACACACAATCATACTGGTTACAACTTCCCCAAATTCTTTACAGCAAGAAAATGGCAAACCCTCAGGTTGGCTGACAGCCATGGGGATCTCCATCTATCATTCCATGTATCATTCCTTATTTGTTAAAGCTGATTGTCAAAGATTCATGCAATATCTAAGATGACTCATTAATTGTTTTCAAAGGTATCCAACAACATTAGTTGTCTGAGAAAAAGAAACTGTGACCAATCTTCACCTAAGTGAACTGAAATAAAAAGCAATGTAGTTATTAGTAAAAGGAACAAAGTGTCTAAAAGGAACAAAGTGTCTTGATAAGATGCTTACCTCATTTAGAATATGAGATTACATCAACCACCATACCATTTGCACCTAAGAACCATGCAACATAAGGCAGCTCAATTCAGCACACACATAAATCTAAATGTGGCTAATCACATTAGTCTGTCCACACAAAATTAAGTGACCTGTGACTAATACTAACACAGATGAAACTGAGGAAAATTATTTGTAGTGCAATATGAGCATCTATTTGGGCTGCACTCAGTTCTAGCTGGTTAGGAAGTGAGGACAACAAGGAAAATAGGACCCTTTCTTATGCTCAGCAAGGCTGAAAGCTCAGCAAGCTTTGCACACACAGTAACAAATTATTTTGCCAAAAGACAGATCATTCAATATCTTGAAAATACTGTTTTGCCCCCCAAAGGACAGTTATTTTGTTTGATATATTCATATGATCTCCAGGGAACTACATAGAAACAAAGGTGTGGATAAAGACAGGACAATAATGAAGTCAGATGTCCTGGGGTACTGATAATGTGCTTTCAGGTCACAAAGTAACTACATCTAATGGCACTTCACTTAGTAGATACATATACAGTTCAGAAGTAGAAAATCGGAGGTGTCTGTGCAAAGACCAAAAAGGCTGTAATGGTTTATACCATCTGAGGGTGTCGCTCAATATACAACCACGTCCTCATTAAAGACTTCGGGTAAAGGCTACCAGATTCATTTCCTAGTGGTACATAGTTCAGGTAGAGGAACAGACATCAATGGTTATGCTTCCTCAACACACATAAGCATCAATGTAGGATGTTGCCGTACATGGCATCAGCATCCCTAGCTAGTCATGCACTTTGATGCTGGGGATATTAGTGACTACCTTACGTTCTGTGATTAAACAGTTATGCTTTTTCTACTCGTAGGGATTAAGCAAGAAAGAAGGTTCCCAGTCTCCCCATTGTAACACACAGAAAGTATAATCTGATGTCACATATGTTAATCACATAAGGTAGCCTTAGGAAGCAACCACAGATCCCATGACAAATCCGTGTTATGCCAGAGACAAGGCCTAGTTCAGCAGGCTTTTCCTACTCTGAGCTGTAGTGAACAAATGGACCTTGCCAAAATGTCTGGAGAATAGTGACCTCACACCTCTTCAAGCTGCACATTTGTAAGCGTAGGTGCAAAGAGAGATGACTAAAATGGGATGAGTTTTGCACCAACATCAAAATTTGTTCATGCAGGAACTAGCAATCAGGACAGATGACTGCAGCTGTGCAAGACCTCTTCTTTCTAAGGCCAGGAACAAAAAGAAATGTCCTAGAGTATCTGAGCTGGATAAGCCATTTTCCAGTACTCTTCTGAATAAAACACAGTGAAATGGACTGGCTCTCTAGAGAAACTGAGCATGTAGATTGAGTACCAGCCAATAGTATGTGTTTATAAGCAACAGCCTGATTCAGCCAAAGAATTATTTTTGGATTTTTTTTGTTGTTTAAATGAAGAAGAGAGAAGCTACTGGCAGCCTGCCATTGTAATGCGATATCTTGGCAGGAAAACGCTTTGTGTTATATCACAACCATATGGTGGTGGAAAAGATTTTTTTTCTATTAAGTTCCTGTAATAGTCTATTCCCATTTTTAACGCAGCCTTTCTGTATAAGAAGAATATGTTCGCTTCTCTGTTCTATCACAAGAGTTACTATATGACTATAGTTTTATATTTAATAATGGCAAACATTAAAAAAATTACAGTTTCAGAGGTACAACTACCTCTTCTATTATGAAAAGGTAAATGAGCACACTGATGAAATGCAGCTTCTTTGAAGAGTTAACCCTGTTTTCCCGGAGGAAGGCATTCCTTTTTTTTTTTTTCCAATGGATGAGAATACTGTCCAAATCAGCTATGGTGTTCTTTGGGAACAGTGAGAACAGGAAGATGTGTGGGAAGTTGTTGCCTGCATTTTTCTCTTCACCAGCTCATCTCCATTCCAGGAACAGCAACAATAAATAGATTCCTTCAGATATCTTCCTACTGCTAGTAGAAACCCAAAGCAAGTCAATGTTATAGGAAACAGAGTTTTTCACACATTCTTAGGACAGGCTCCTACTCTGGTCCAGCTGACTTCCTCCCTCTACATGTCTAGGAATCAGCAGATACCAGCATCAGTGAATTCAAATATTTTAGATTTGGAAGTCTGCAGGCTTTGACTTTCTTGTTGGGGTAAGTCTGTTATCAGTACGAGGCTCCGAATGAGTTTTTGCCATATGCATACTCCCCAGAACCCAGTACCAAGCATGTGTTACTATGCTGCTCATGTTTTCAACTTTTGCAGTCTTCTATCTTTGCAACACAAAAATGAATAAAAGTACACAGAATTTCTTTTCCATTAATAGCAATCCAAACACCACCATAATAATCTCTGCAATCACCTTTTTTTGCCAGGGAAGCTGAAATACAAGATAAAACACGGAGGTATTTACCTAAAAAAGCTTTCTCCACCACAGCGAAAAATTTTCATTAAGGGCTCCTGAGGCTGATCTGTGCAGGATCCTAGTTCAGAACACATAATACCCCTGCAGCTTGCTCTTGCCCAGAGAACTCTGCTTGTACTCTCAGGATTGCATAAGGCAGTGGATGGGTAGCTGGATTCTACTTCACTGAAGCTCTTTGGCCCACTATGGTGACGCTGAAGTGCAGTAATAAATTAAATAATGCCCCTGAACAGTTCCAGACACTTGAATATGAACATCTATGAAGTTAGGCAGATAGGATGGTTCTTGGCATGCTTCTGACCCATGCAAAACAATATTTGCCCCTACAAACCCAAGATGTGTGTTAGTCATGATGTTCCAGGAGCTGCCTCCAACCGGCAGTACTTACACATGTGGAGGCCCAGATAGTTTCCAAGTGTAATCACATGCTGTTCCATGCCAGCGAACCTCAAGGCCTTGATACTTTCGTAATTTCTAACAGGTTTAATTTAGTAGGAAATATGTAAGCTAAGCAATTCCCATTGATTTCAGCTATAGACTGATGTCAAGAACTAGTTGCACTCCATGAGTACACTCCATGTAGTCTGGCCCACATTTGAATTTGCCCCAAGTCCTTCATGATATTGTTATGATCTGGATGCCTACAAAAAACAGGTAACAACAGAAGTACTGAACTCTGGAATGAAAACCCATAGGGAGGAGTTTTTGAGAAAATGATAGAAAATTCAACTGCTGTGACGTGTGTGATGGCAGCGCTGAAGTTTCTGCACTCGCTCCCTGAGCAGAAACATTATCAGGGCAGGTACAAATATGAGACTATTTCAACAAATGGTCCATAACTTGCCTACATGTTAGAATTCAATTTTCTCTACTTTCATATACCTTTATTGCACTTCTTGGAACATAACAACCTAAGAGGTTTCTCTGTATGGCATGGAGCATATGAATGTTATAAAAGAGTATTCACAGCAAAATATCCTCAAGAATTATTTACATTACTGTCAGCTCTTTTGAGACACTTAGACTAACCATGTCTTCAGGGATTTTCCTTTTTAAAAATGTCCGTGTGCCTTGATAAAGTCCTTCACACTTTAGCCAGAGTAACCATATTTTGCTCATATGATATATTTCTGACTGACAGCATAGTTTGCAGCCTTTAAAAATATTCATATGCAGTAGTCAAAACACAGCATGCTTGCAGCCCCTTGGAATCTTAATTCCAAGCCTGTCTAACTTTCTGTCAAAACTAACAGAGTAAGCAGTAATCAGAAAGATCTACTGTGAGAAAGAGTGAGTTTTGCAGGATCCAATGAGACAAAATAAAAGGGTTTTATCTTCTGATTTTCCAGAGCAGAATTGCAAAACAAACAACGCAGCCTCAAAGCAACAAATCTGAATTGGTCATGGTATAGCTCAATGGAGAATAAATACACTGAAAAGAAAATGAGAGATGAAAGAAAGGCTTGACTGTAATTTACATTTGTTAATGTGGAAATTATAAAAATAAGTAAATGCCTATAAAAAGACATAAATAGAATTCACCCAGATTTACAGTTTGAATTTGATTCCGTCATTCCTTCTTATATATAATCCAGCAGAGCTCAAGCTGCCTAAAAAGCACCATTATTACAGTAATACAGAAGTCTGCTATTGCCTAGTCATGAATCTTAACTCTGCCAGTGAATGGTATACCAATAGTAAATGGGCCAAGAACACAGACTTCCTCTACCTTGACTATAAACCATACCTTCAAGCAAGTATCACTCGAGTAAAGCTTTGTATTCTGCAGGCATTATTACCAGCTCTTTCCAAACCTTTGCTTGCAAGTCAGCTATAAATGACATTGAGATTTTGCATCTGTTCCCCTTGAGATCAGTGGTGAAATTTGCTTAAACTTTGCTGCCTCTAGGAGTGTAATGGTATGTGGGAACACTCCAAAATAAGCTAGAACACTATAGCAGCTTATGTCTCCCACTATAGACTCCTGGAGAGGTAAACTGAAGTCTGTGGTCAGGTCCCAGATATAAAGTGAAATCCAAACCCACCTTATTCCAGAGATCACAAAATCAAGACACAGTCACTTAAAATGTTCATGTGTGCACACACAGAGAGAAGTGAGCAGGCCTGGAGACAGCAGTCGCAAGTCAGCATGCCTGTCTTGACAAGAGACTAGACAGATTTGTTCAAAACCAACTTGTACTATGCCTAAAAGCAACTAATTCTCTCCTCGTGTTCATTACATTCTCTCTCCTCTTTATGTGAAAATGATAATTCTGACCTGCAGAAAAATGTTTAATTATTGCTCAGTTTCATGGTCACAGCATTAAGTTCTTTCAAAGATGCCTTACAAACTGAGAACAAAAAACCAGAAAAAGCTCTGTTACCTAAGAGCCTATTGAAATTCTTTAAGTCTCTGGGCATGCATTATGTATTCACCAAGTTTGCTGCTGGTGATGTAAGTTAGAAATTCTCCTGCTGGTTTTGATTACAGCTGCAGAGTCACAGATTTGAACAGCAGTAGACAATCATTCTTCTGAGCCTGCACATAAATATAAAACGTTTCCTTTTTCCTTATCACATAAACCTTCCACTATGATTACTTCAAAATGAATTCCTGTTTTCTTCAGATTTTCTCCACTTATCGTTTTACAATTAACAAAATGTATTCCATCCAACAAAGCTCTGTTATTTGCATATTCAAAGGTCACCATACAGGTTAAAGTTATTTAACTATGAAAGAGATGATAATTTCACAATCTTTTTACATGCAGATAAAATACAAAATTACCTCTGGGTTTTTAATTTGCACATTTACAGACACATGATAAAGAGTTTTACGATAATGGTATAAGCAGCATAACGAACTTTCAATTAGGCTGTGACAGCTCTTCCCTCTAGTCTTTGCATTGTCATTTTATTATTTAAAACACTGTCATCTCTTTAAGAGAGCAACAAAGACTTTTACTTACTACACCCATACTTTGGAAACAAAATGGCAGCTTCCCCCAAGAGTGCTGCTGCGGTGTGTCAGCTCACATGCGTGCACTGCTTGGCATGCAAGTGCTTCTTGCCAAGCAGGGTGGGAAAGAGATGGAATCAGATGGAACTAGATCAACAGACCATCAGGTTTTATGGGTGTCCCTAGCACTGAACAGTCCAGATCATCAGATTAGAGCAGTGATAAATGGTAAAGAAAAGTCCCATATATTGCTATAGCACTCTTGTGGGTTTTTTTACTTTATTTCATATTGCCTTTGTACAAACAAAATAGAAATCCTTCTGGACATGAAACCTAAATTATTCCTGGAAAAAGCAATGCTCACTGAGTTTCCTATGAAACTGTATTAAAGTGAAATTCTGCTCCCCATCTAAGAAGTTCTTGGCATATGTTACAGAAAATTAGATTCCTCGGCATGACACTTCACCCACCTCAGGTAAACCAATGCAGCTGAGCTAATTATGAGTCCAATCCATTCCGAAGTTACCCTTTTCTCAGTTAACACCATGGCCACAAACCAATTCAACCTCTTAGAATGAACAAGCAGAGGACGAACATTTCTTAATGTTATGAACTACTTGAAGTCGGTTGCTGTGACTACTTTCTATTTGTGTTGAAAACCAACCGTGTCAAAGTCATATTTTGGTTTTTGTCCCAACTGTCTGCAGTTTTAAACTAGAGAGTAAATGATTGCAACAAAGCAATCTCTGTATTTTTAGCTGTCTAATCAAAACCTGCTACTGCAACTTGAAAATTCCTAGAGACAAAAGCACTAAAACATATAAAAATTATGTGAATTTAATGAAAAATAAGATCCTACAAACCTCCAGAAATTGCCATTACTTATTGAAAATCACAGGTAATTTTATGTCTCAGCTGACTGCAATAGAATGTAGCCATTTCTGGTCATATCTGATGTAACAATATTGCACAACGATGGTAATTCTTTTACAAATGGAACAATTTTGAAGGGTGTAATCAGTAGGTCGCACAAAACAACAGCCAATTTACTTCTCTCAAGCACGCTGAACAGAAAAGAAAGGTCAGAGATATGTAGGCAAAGGAACCCCTCTATGAAAGTCACAATAACATATGACTACAATAGGTCCAGAATAGCTGTTGAGCTATTCTACTGTCAGAGGTTTTACCCTCATTGACATGTGTCTTCCTCATCTTCACTTGCCACGAATCCCATCTGGCCTGGAACTTGGACAGTTCAACAGGTTACCCAGTGAAAGCAACCTCCCTTTACCCCATCCTGAGACACCTTAAAAGATCTCTGCATCCTCTCAGATTCATCTCATTTTATTTTTGTCTCAGTTGTAGATTGGTTTATAGGGGGAGGAGAGGAGGAGGCAAATGCAAGTCACAATGAATAGTATCCTAATTGTACAGATTACAGTTATATGCTGTCCCCCCCATAGTAACTGCCCCCACCAAAAAAGAAGATTCAAATTAGTAATACAAAACACACAATCTTAGAATTAGAATGCAATTTTTCAAGACTTCTACTATAGGAATTACAACCACATTCCTTCATGGCTGGACATGAGAACCCCGATGACAATATTACAATAGCAAAACCAAATGCCATGCATTTAGAAGACTATTTAGAAAGACAGGAAGAATTTAGAAGTCTAGTACACCTAAGACTGCATAAGAAGAAGTGACTTAAGATTGACTGAAGTGGAAGTCTTAAGATGAACTGAAACTTTTTAGAAGTTGATAAAAAGGAGAAACCTAGTAAAGTGCATTTCTCTTCCTGATTTCATCTGGAAGTTTTTATGTGAGAAACACTACAAAAGACTTCCATTTTTATTTCATGTCAAATAAGGCTACAAATCATGTTTTGGAGAACTGGAAGTCTTGGGGAAAGATGAAATTGCCATTGTAGACCAAAAGAGAACTGTATATATTTTACAGGTAAGAAGCTTACTTGGACTGACCCTTTACAGAGCTTGATACAACACTGAAGCTGAAACTAACAATGTTAAAATGTCTGAATTTAAAAAAAAAATTCTTATATTTCTGTTACTATTACCTGTAGGACAGAATTCACAGTCTGACTAAATTCTTGTGCACGCAATATACAGGAACTATGGAACTACAAAGTTGCTTTCAGCAATTCATCCTGAAATCCTGTCTTCAGTTAGTGCTTTACTACAGAAAGCACCTTGAAGCCAAACTCTAGCCATTGCTGTAGTGGAAGAAAAGAGTAGTGAAGAGCGGTTTGCTATCAATATACATTTTGAAGCATGGGATTTCACATACCTTAAAGAGTTAGAAGCGTTATTGGTCATAAAATTATTCAGCCCTTTTAAACTATCCAGCTACAGTATTAATCTTGGTAACCTTCCTTGACAATGAATTAAACAGACTTACCAGACACTGAATAAAAGTAGTATTTCCTTTTATTGGATCCACATTTATTCTATTTAATATCACTAAGTTCACATATTATAAGAAAGAACAAAGGAGGGTCTTGTTTTCACTATATATTTGTGATATTGATGTAGATTTTTTTTTTAATTCAACAAATTCTTTGTCCTATTTCCTTGCCATCCTGCTCAACTGTATGCGTCTTCAGATTAGCTAATATAATAACAATATTTTAAAACAATTGCAGGAGGCACAGAAGTTGACACTTGTCTTCTCCTAGGGTAGCTGCTTATTACCCTTGCCTCCATTCTGAGGTATGAAAGGGTCTTTGAATTACACTATAATATGAGCTGCATGACTAAGTGGTGAAATAAAAAAGACCCACTCTTCACCAAACTGTTTACCAGCCTACGCTGAGGAGTAACCAAGGCTACTGGATGGAACTGGAAGAAAATCTTTTAATAGTCGATTTGACAAAGAAATTGAAATTTCAGGCCAACTCTCCAGAAATCCATGCCAAATTCAGAGACATTTTGGCTTTAGAAAAAGGAAAAGGACTCACAAGAAAACAAGACTTGTGTGATCATACTATGAAAATGTTTGCATGCCTGTCCATTGCTGCCACCTTTTTATCCCCCTAATAACTTGGACACCCAATAGCCAATGTTAATTAAACCTGGCACAGCAACAGCAATTGAACAGAAAAACTGCTGCAAGTTTCATGAAAACAAACAGCAAGCTAAAGGAAGGAGGTCCTATTAGCACACACACTGAGGGGAAACCTCTGATACGAGCTCCGCTACTAGGTACCAACTCCACATTAGCAAGAGCAGTTGCATATGCTTCTATTACAACTCACAGCATGTTCAACACCCAAGCACCAAAACCAGGAGCAATGAGTCCTATGAGTTCTGCCACTTTCAGGATGGAAATCGACACACGGAAGAAAAAAGCCAGTTCTTCCAACAGTTCCACCACCCAATAGCTAAGCTCCATGTGGGGGAGGATGGAAAGTCCTGGATGCTCACTGAAGTAGCTAGGTGGCCTGCACATCTAGTGGATGATGAAGGAAAGGCATTTCAGTCATAGATCTAATTTAAGTCAGAAAATTCTTATCCCACCCCCATTCAGGATTGGCCAAAGAGGAGAAGTGACTCAGAGGTGTCTTATTGTCATAGAATCTCCATGGAGCCCCAGCCTCATGTGTTACACTTTGCTCAGGTCTCTGCTTCAAGCCACTGCATCACCCAACAGCTGGTCCAGATCAGGTACCACCTGAACACCAAACCACAGCACAGTTTCCAGCAAAGAAAATGGACATTTTATTCTTTTAATGCATAGAACTACTTTTCTCTCTGTATCTTATAAGTAGCTCTGAATTTCAGCTATTTTCACATCTATTTTAATCCTCTGCCTTCAGGTAATTTGATGAATCTTAGGGAGATTTTGGAACAACTTTACAAACTTATTTTTTCTCTTTTAATAAAGCCACTCTTCTTTTTTATCATACCTTTACTTGAAAATTTTTATGATGTATTGGGTTTCTGTGGCAAGGTTTTGGTAGCGGGGGGGGCTACAGGGGTAGCTTCTGATGAAAAGTTGCTAGAAGCTTCCCCTTTGTCTGACAGAGCCAATACCAGCCGGCTCTAAGACAGACCCGCTGCCGGCCAAGGCCGAGCCAATCAGCGGTAGTGGTAGCGCCTCTGTGATAACATATTTAAGAAGGAAAAAAGTTGTGGGGCTCAGTAACTGCAGCTGGAGACAGGAGTGAGAACATGTAAGAGAAACAGCCCTGCAGACACCAAGGTCAGGGAAGAAGGAGGGGGAGGAGGTCCTCCAGGCGCCAGAGCAGAGATTCCCCTGCAGCCCCTGGTGAAGACCATGGTGAGGCAGGCTGTCCCCCTGCAGTCCATGGAGGTCCACAGTGGAGCAGATATCCACCTGCAGCCTGTGGAGGACCCCACGCCGGAGCAGGTGGGTGCCCGAAGGAGACTGTGA
>VYZV01012929.1:109761-121159 GCA_013401275.1 Pandion haliaetus
GGGGTAGGTGGAGAATCCGGGAGTGAAGTTGCACCCGTGAAGAAGGGAGGGGTGGAGGGAAGGTGTTTTGAGATCTGATTTTACTTCTCATTACCCTACTCTGGTTGATTGGCAATAAATTAAGTTCATTTTTCCCCAAGTT
This sequence comes from Pandion haliaetus, assembly GCA_013401275.1. Taxonomy (NCBI): domain Eukaryota; kingdom Metazoa; phylum Chordata; class Aves; order Accipitriformes; family Pandionidae; genus Pandion; species Pandion haliaetus. The sequence continues at coordinate 109,904 of VYZV01012929.1, forward strand.
GAGTCTGTTTTGCCCATGATGGTAATTGGTTAAGTGATCTCTCCCTGCCCTTATCTCAACCTGGGAGCCCTTTGTTATATTTTCTCTCCCCTGTCCAGCTGAAGTGGGGAGTGATAGAATGGCTTTGGTGGGCACGTGGCATCCAGCCAGGGTCAACCCATCACATATGAATACCATAAAAACACAAAAGAACCCCATATTTAAATGCTCTGCTTGCATTACAGGACTAAACTCTCACCTTAGCCTGACTGCATATCAGTGCCACAGAGCTGGATGCAGGAGGGCACATGGCATTAGCTTAGCACAGGCTCAGTTAGACCCTGAGGTCTGAGGGCATGACTGTATGCAGAGACTTACCGCTTGGAAAGGAACTAAAAGATGAAAAATGCTGCCAATTGCACTCAAAGGCAAGTTTCCCAGAAAAACATAATCCAGAACTGGCAAGAACATAAAAAGATCTTGGCCAAAGGCAGAGTTCCTTCATTCTAACAGGGAGATTGTGGTTACAACTTCATCCCATCTTTTCTTCCTTAGAACAGTGAGAGGTTTTCCATGTGCCCAGAACTGAAGTGATGGGAATATGGAGGTACTAAAAGGCTACAGAGATAAGCTACGGAAGAAGAAGGAAAAGAGTACAAGGTAGAGCATTTTGTTTACAACTTTTACCAACATTATTCCTTAGAGAGGAGGAGTCTTTCTTTTTTGGAGTGTGGGTGGAAGACTAAGTGGAAGGCATTGTGAGTCAGATCAGATCAAGATACTGCCAAGCTTTCCAGTAAGCTTTCCGAAGCCATGACATTGCAAATAACGTTCCTTTTGGGCCTCAGTTTCCCAGCTGTAAAAAGACAACTTGTTTCATGGCAGCTGAAAGATGACTGTGGGCCCTTATAAATAAGGATCAAGGAGTGGGAGGTTCCAGACAAGACAACAGTCTGTGAAAAGCAGAGATTATCATGTCTCAGTGCTGAGAATGTGTTATTTCTCAAGAACCATACCCACTAGAGCTTTAAACTCTCCCAAGTCTTAATTCCAGCTGAGTAAGAAAGTTTGACATTTCAAATATTCCTGTGGACACAAAACATTCTTAAAAGTAACTTTTTAATGTGGAAAAACATTCATTCTGAATTTACTTTTTTTAATATGGGTGAAAAGAGGATGTGTTTGTCCATCTCCAGGGTTTCCCTATGCTGCACTATAGTAGGAGCAACTCAGGATATTTGGACTTAAGGAACTTTTTAGCTCCTTTCCCATGCTGTAGTAAGAATAGCCTAGAAGTCCTCAGCGTCCTCACTGTGCTGAGGCTCTCAGAGTATTCAGTACAAAGACAAGAAGATCATGATCCCCATTTGTAAGGCACCTTAGAGCAAGGATATCAGACCACCAGAAGGTTTCCAGCAGAACAAGCAAGCCAGCTGGTACACAGCATTTTGTCCAGAAACCTGGCATTTTGGTCCAAGTTTCCTGAAACCCAAATAGTTTCCATGAAACATTCATCTGTGAGTAAATTTATACTATCTGATGAAATCCATTTAACTGAGAAAGGGCTTGCTATTGATTCCCATTCATCCCTCTGTGGAGAAGGGAATGGACCATAAAAATGTCTGTGGTAACATTACAGCAGGAGGCTCAGCTGAAAAGAGTAGGGATGTGGGGACTGAAGTAACAGTCTTTACTCTGGGGGTTAGGAGAAGCCCCATGCTCTCCAGACAGAAATATTTCTAGGTGTACCTTACATAAATCCATCTGATCTGTCTCTCCTGCATCCCATGTTATACCTGCAAAACAAGACAGGCTGGCCAAAGGAGCCAAATGCCATTTAAGACAATCAAGTGTTACCACAGGCTTTGAAGTGAAGTTGTTCCATGAAAGTTGCCATAAACTTAACTCCCTACCCAGCTCAATAGCTACTAAAATGTGGTTCTCAAGCAAAGAGCCTAAAGTGAATGGAACAAATAAGCAGAATTTAGAATTGAAAGGAGTTAGTTTACTAATTATGCACAAAACATTGACATACCAAAAACCAAACACACAAAATGAAGTATCAGATCTCCTGAATAATACTGAAGACTTCATTGCCTAAGCACAGTTATAGGCTCTAAGATGTGTATTGAGTTTTAGACTTCAGCAGTATTTTCCAAGGCTCTTGGGAAATACACTTACCGTGTTCTAATCCACACCCTGTTGATTGTTACTGCTGTTTTATATGGTACAGATTAAACAAGCTGACAACAGATCAACTTTAACAGCAAAAGCTGATTCTGAAACTCCAGCAAGTCATCTTCTAAATGTAAAATCATTATGTCTAACATTAATCCATTAGTATCCTTAGCACATTAAACAAGAACAGTAGAAGTTGTTCTAATTTTTATTATAATTTCCTTCTTTTTTTCAAACTACTAGCACAAAGTTCAGAAGATACACTTTCTAAGGGTTTGTAAATCAAGAGTGATTTAAACACAAAAGTAATCTGGCAGTATTGCATCACTTGATACCTGCATTCACATCACTAGTTGATGGAATCTTCCTCTCAACTTCTAGACAATTAATCTATTAAGTTGTGAAAAAAAAAGTAATTTTTATTGTATACAAACCAGCTTTCACGTACAATCCCTGAAAAAGCCTTAATTATCCACACAGCTTTCAGGGATAACACAAATCAAAAAGTCCTACCTCTTTTTTGAATTCTTGTTTATTTTCCACCATGCCATAGGTCACACTTGGATATATACACTTGAATTCTCCTTTAAGCAAAAGCATCTCTTTAAGGCATGTCGCATAACCAAACTGTCAGAAAAGCATACTGATGACTAGCAATCATTGTGTGCTATCATTTTTCCCACAAAAATAAGTAGGAGCAAAGGTTGTTTCTCGTATTTGAAGCTGATAATATCTAATGAACATCCTCAGCAACCAGCACCGATAACCACAATCTTTTCTACAAAATAAAATTCTACATCAAGAGAGCCCAGGGAAAGCACATAATTTCTTTCTTCACAAACCAGTATGTGCTAGATAAAAATAATTTAAAAAGGCATTTTAAAACTTTGCTTTCAGATGTTACATTTTGCCTTGACAATTGAGCCTTCTGAAGGGAAATTTCTGGAGTGAATATTGCTGAAATTAGCCCACTGAAATAATTACTTGAAACCTACTTGTCACTTAGGGGTTCAGATCTCATCAGTACCTGCTGCAGTCACTCTGGAATAACCTCATCATTAAAGATTATTGTCTCACTATGACAGCAGATCATCACATTCAGTTTGGTTATTCCTTTACAGCTGATATGCCTTTCCTTAGTCTGGATTAGTTCTCCTACATGGGCAATGCCGCTTGGTAATGGTATTCAAGACTGATCTATATGTACTGGGTTTTAGCCCTGGGCTAACTCCTTTCCAACCAGAGCTTTGGTGCCCAGCAGGACTGCAGCAGCAGTCCTCCCAGAAACTGGCTCTGTGGTTCCCCTGGATGATCCTTTAGTTTCCAGACCTACTTCATCTTTTGCCATTCAGAATGACATCCAAATTGATTCTCTGATAGGTGATACATAGCATTCATGGATATCAGTTCCTTCAGTTCTCTTGATGGCAATCACATACCTTGCTCTACTGGTTTTGGCTGGGATAGAGTTAATTTTCTTTGTAGCAGCCCATACGGTGCTATGTTTTGGATCTGTGACCAAACCAGTGTTGATAATACACTGAAGTTTTAGCCATTGCTGAATCGTGCTTACACAGCATGAAGGCTTTCTGAAGTTCGGAGAGGACACAGCTGGGGCAGCTGACCCCATCTGACCAAAGGGATATCCCGTACCAAATGATGTCATGTTTAGTAATAAAAGCTGGGAAAAGAAGAAGTGGGGTCATTCGGAGTTATGGCACTTGTCTTCCCAAGTAACCATTTCATGTGATGAAGCCTGCTTTCCTGGAAATTGCTAAACATCTGCCTGCTGATAGGAAGCTGTGAATGATTTCCTTATTTTGGTTTACTTGTGCATGTAGCTTTTGCTTTACTTATTAAACTGCCTTTATCTCGACCCACAAGTTTTCCCACTGTTATCCTTCTGATTCCCCCATCCCGCTTGGGGAGAGTGAGCGAGCGGCTGTGTGGGGCTTAGCTACCTAGTGGGGTTAACCCACAACACTTGCTATAGTGCCCTGGATTGTTGTTCAAAAGCACTTACCTCAGTGATCTTTGACAGCATCTTACTACTCCTGTCCTAATGACATTTCTAGAACATTCCAGGAGCCTTGTCAGAGGAAATTTTGGGTTCATTTCAGTATTTAGGAAATGAGCTTTGTTTGGGGCTTGTTTTGTTTTGTTTGTTTGTTTGTTTATATCATTGGTATAAAGGCCATAAATAAAAGGCTTCCTTGGTGAAGAAAGCATTTCCCAAATGTACTAGCTGTGCATTCTCACTACCTAAATAGTGGGCAAATAGGGGAAGCAATTTCTTGAACTTCTATTCTACCACACCAGTTGCCTCAGTTTGGCATTGATGCACATTCTGCACTCTGTCATGGAATAACAAGCTCAAAGGAGAGAGGAAGGAAAGGAGTGGGGTTTTTTTCCCATTAAAGCAGACCTTTTAAAAGAGATATAAATATCTGTAGTGACTTGTTTTGCAGAATAAAGATGAGAGTCATCTGTCTAGTACTGTTAAACCAGCAACAGGTTTAGATATCTGCTATACTGAAAGAGAACAGAAATGTATCCAATGTCAGGGCTGAGTGCACTTCCACACAAAAAGAAGGCAACACGTTCCTTGTCAGGAAAGATTGCAGTTCACAGACTAAGGCTAGGACTACCCCATTTTAAGCTGAAATGGCTTTGCTGCCCACCAAGAAATTGTTCCTTTTCCCTTTGCGTAAATGAAAGCTTTAAAGAATACCCTAAAAATTAAAATCTAGACTAAACTCCATTGGCTCAATGTCCTGAACTGTAGCAATATTGTTATAAAAACAAGAACTGGCTCTAGTAGTACAAAATACAAAGAAACTTCAATCCAGTAGAAACTAATATAATAAGAATTTGTCTTAAAATATATTCCCAGGGTTGTTTCAACAAGATACCACAATGACCACCTCCCACAGCTTAACAAAGCTTTAGAACAGCCAAAAGAAAAAAAAAAAATCTCTTCAAATAAAACATTGAAAAAGGGAAACAGAAGCAAAGTAAATATTAATCCTGGTTAGAACAGCCTGTTACATGTTCGGCTAGGCACAGCTAGCAAACAACCATTGAATAAAGCTACACAACCTGTATAGAACCATGCTGGCTCTGCCTCTTGCCAGCAGGATGATGCATACCATAGCTTACTTTGTGTACAAATCACCATCAAATAAAAGAACATGCCAACTCCACCCTGCAAAAAATCAGGACAGCAATAAACCACACTGCCTCTTTGATACCCAACAGAAGTGTCACCCTGCTCCTCTCAGGAGAGCAGCTTTCTTCATCTAAACAATACCACGTTTGATGTCTCTTTTCTTTCTCTCGGGCCTTTCTGATTTGCCAGCTGTCAATCAGACTCCAAGCTGACTCTCAGGGTTAGGAGTCTCCTTATTACCAAGAGGGTTGGTTGCCCTTTTAGGTTCTCAAACGGCTCATATATTCTCTTACATACCTTAGTCTGTCCTAGAATAATGATTTAATATTTGCTTGTTGGTGGAAAATCATGTGCAATACATCTGTAAGCATTAATGCACCAACCACTTGGCTCCTGTCTTTCTCTCAGTATTGGCAGGGATAAGTGCTGTAGGGCTTCCTGTACAGCTTCTCATGAGAACACTCTGGTCAGCTAGGAAGAAAGTAGCCAAAATGGGGACATGGACTAAGGATGTTTTCCTGGACAGTGAGGGAATTCATAATCCAACAAAAGTCAGGTGTTTCTGGAGAAAATTAACTCCTTTGCTCTTATTACACCTGCATGAATTCATCACTGAATCTGTTTTTTCCTACTGGAGAAGCAGTTCTATGCCATCTTGGCCATGAAACAGTGAGGGGAGACTTAGAAGAGGCTGAAATCTTGTTGTGAGTAAGATCTGGGAGTCACTATATCCTGGCAGGAGGATTTTATGTAGGGAAAATTATAGACTTTACTGTAGGATAGGACTTCTGACTTGGTCATATGAAATGAGATGACTCCAGTCTCATCTGGAGACAGATTTCATGGTGTTCTATGGCTTGGAAAACTATAGCAATTTACAGCAGAGTAATACTCCCATATTGCTTATAGCAGATGTGGCTATGTTGACACACAGTTTCAGTGTTTGTTTTCTTAACATTTTGATTATATTTTGCCAATATTTTATTTTGAAAGTAAAAATATTACTTAAATGGATCCCACAGTTTTCATTGCTTGTTGCTCTAAAAAGAGACTCATCAGATGGTTTGTGTTAAAGGATTTTCATAGCCCTTTCTTGGCCTAAAATGAAAATTCACTTCAGGAAATCAGAGTAGAGAGATATTCCTGCTGGAGCTAGAACTGATGAGGTTTCTAAGTCTAACGCATTTGAGAAAAGTCCAGGTGCAGGAAAGAGCACAGTGTGATTAAGACTGGACAGGTGCTACCACAAGAATAAAGGGTACAGCACATCTAGCAATGATTGAGGGCAGTTTATGTTTTGATTCAATAAGTTATTAATATGACTCATCCGTATGTTACCAAATATCACACCCAGCAAGTGAAAATTGAAACATATGCCTGTGAGATATAAAAGGGAGCTTTTAAGACAGGCCTTGGCAGAATAGGTGGGAGGGAGGGGTAGGAGCAGGAGCAATACAACAGGGCTTTTCCTGCTGTTTGCTTCATCAGGTAAAATGAATGCATTAAAATTTTTCAGTGAAGGAAAATAGGCAACCCCCAGCCTTTTTTTTTCAGCTAGCCTACCTTCTAGCTCCTAATAAAGAACGAGATGAGGACGGAAAGACAGTGCATGGAGACACCACGGCACTGTGCAGAAAATAAGCATCACCTGAGGCTCTCTGAGGTGTTTCTGACCCCTCCAATTTCCCATTCCTTCAGCCTTTCCCTATCCCAGATCTACCTCAGGACCCATGCAATGGCAGAGGAGTGTGCATGGGTATAAAAAGGGAGGCTTTTTCAGTCTGCCCCTGAGCTTAGACCAATACCTATTATAGTTGCTTCACCATTTCACACAGGGAGAATTCACCAAGCTAGTGGGAAATTATAGAGGGAAATTGAATTCCTTTCTATGCCTCTTTCTCCAGTTATCTTCAGGAAGAGCACCACTAGGTGGCACTGGGAACTGTCACCACCCTGTACGGAGCACTTCCCCTGTAGCCGCTTCCCTGTAAGGGCAGGCAGCGGGGAGTGCCGCAGGGGCTGCTCACTCCCTTCCTACCCGTGTTTGAAGGCAGCAGCAGAGAAGGCAGGGCAGGGGAAAGAGCACAACACATTGCTCCCACCAACAGTCTCATGATAGGAGTAGCTCTTCATACCGGAATAAAAGTGAATGATCAGGGGTTTACTGCTCTTTAAACCACACTCAAAATTGTACCGGCTATCTGGCATAATGGCTCCCCATGCTATTAAAATAATGAAAAATAATCAGGGACTAATGTTACTATTCACATTATCAGCAATATTGTTTTCAGTTTGTTCAGATTCTGGACCCGGGGAGGAACACTGAGTTAGTAACGTATTCTTTATCCTAGCCTCGCTAACAGGGCTGACAAAACCCACAGAGCAATTATATTTTGCATAAGGTTATAGTCCCTAGAGGACAAACAAACTTTCTGTGAAATTGCATGAAAATACATTTGATCAATGGACTCCCATGATTGCATGTACGCTTTACATGTATGTAATCAATCTAGTTGAGAGATCATCGGCATATACACCAAGCTTGTGATCCTAGTTGTCACTACGCAGTATTTTTACATCATGTAATATTTGAGATATCATACACCACGTGTCTAAAATAAAATCCTGCCAACACACACAAAAGAATGCATTCATCATCCTAAATCCAATATATAAAACATATGCTACTTGTAGAGCATTCACATATGCTAGATATCTTCCCCTCCCCTTCTCTCTGTGTGAGAAACTGGCACAATTGCTGTCTCTAAGCAGAAGGACTTCATGTGAACATGCAGTCCTGCAGCCAGTTCTGCACTGGTGAAGACCCATTAATTTCAGCTGGATTCATTTACCCCCAGAATCAGGGCACCGCTCTGAGAGAGGTTGTTTTAATGCTGCACAGTACCTTGAGTTAATCGGGCTGGGACTCAAGAGGACCTTGCCTAACCTCTCAAGGCACTCTGCCTTGAATGTACTTGGAGCTCTGAGCAGAACCTACAAGCAAAGAAACCAAGCAGTGGGTTTGTCAGAGAGAAGCAGAAACATCCAAGCTCAACAAGAGAAAAAATATTTGATCCTTATGGCTCTGCTTCCTCATTAAAGAGTTGGTCTCTGTGTGAAAGGGGTATTTATTTACATGTTAAAATGAGCTTAGGTACTTCTGCCATCTCAGTGTTTGCTGCCTGTTCAATATTCAGATTAATTCCATTCAGATTAATTCCTAGGTGCCAGTGGGCCAATGACCAGCACCTAATACATATTTCTATTCCTTATTCTCATGTGCATCTTCAAGAGAAATCTTTTTACTAAGAATTTATTATATACTAGTCATTTTCTCTCATTGGCCCAGAGCCAACAGGACAATTGCCTCTCTCTGTACCCATGAAGATTACTTCAAGGAAAACTGGGCCTCATGGACAAAAGATGATCGCAAGCTCCCTCCAGCCCAGTTTCAATTCCATTAATACACACTGCACTCAATTTCCTTCCTCCAACTGTTTTCTGATGACAGACGAAGGACTAGCAGTTCATATATTTTCACCTCTCCATCTCAAATCAACTCAGTAGGACAGTCACTGAAAAACTTGACATGTAGGTCAAAAACAGTGAAGGAGATTGTGGGTTTTCTGGGGGTTAGAGGAAATCTGATGTGGAAGATGTGTCCTCTATAAAGACAATTTTCTAAGTAGAAATATTTCTTGGGTGTGAGGCCCAATTATTCGGTTCAGTCTCATCACACACACTGGCAATCCCAGGAGGTAATTTTTTAATCATTCCATCATACTCAGAAGCAAAATCAGACACACAAAAGTTAAGCAACCAGATGTATTTTAAGAGACTGTGAAAAGTTCCCTTGGAATTTAATCACAGACTCGGGGTAATGAAAAGAAGTCATTTCCCATATGCTGCTATTTAGAATTCTCTTAAGCATCAGCCAAGATGTTACACCCATGTCACAGGTCTAATCATTTGCAACAGAAAGCAATTCCTGAACAGGCAACAACGGAGTTAGGAAATGTAGACAACGTCTCTGAAAAGAGACCATGGCAAGCCCAAGTTTATTTTCTAAAGGTTACTAGAGATCTACAAAACAATACATGAGAAACCATTCCACAGAATCATAAAGGTAAGGGCCAGTCTGACAGGCTGGTGGACACAGACCCTTGACAAGCCACACAGAGAAGTGAAAAACTTTTGGAAACAAAATTTATTTTTTCTTGACTGCTAAAATATTTTGTTTCAACATTTGACTTTTCCCTCCTGCTTTGAGAGGAAAAGACAGAAACATTCACTGAGCGTTACTAGTGTTCCAAAGATTTAATGATCCCAAAATTGAAACTTTGGGCCAGTTAACTTTTCTACAGAGGAGGCAAAGAATAATCCAGCTCCATATCTCCACTGCAGCAACCTAACTCTGCCACCGCAGTACTCAGAACAATTGACCAACTCTCATCAGAGTAAAAATTCTGTTACACCCTTGAACTATAACTCCCTCTAATACTGACTTGAATCAATTTTTGCTTGAAACATTCATCTTCTATTTTTAATTATTAGGAATACTAACCCCCAAATTTTAAAAGATGCATTAGTGCATTTCTGAATGCAACTGATACAGACACAAATCTACCACTGGTATACAACGTACTAGCTCTTCACTACTCCAAAGATCCATCATAAACCAAAACAAAATCAACAAACACACTCCAGCTGGTGTCTGTAAATCTGGCCAGCAGAAGTATTTGGACAGCTCTTCCATAGGTCCTGGCTGACTTCCCGCAAATGTCCCAATTAAGCCAGTCCTCATCCAGAATTCCCCAAACCCAGAAAGAAGCAAACCAGAAAACAGAAAATTTCTACCCCCAGAGGTATTTGGCTAGCTTTCTAGATGCTAAGTAGGCAGTCAGATGTAAGTCCTCCAACTGTAGATTGCAGCAAAGACAAATCCAAACTAGCTTAACAGAATGGCTGACTACACAGTTTTGGCTTTGCAGGACTTTGTATAAATTAGGAACCCTTTCAGCCTACTGCCTGATTGACAGTGCCTTCAGATTATAAACATTTTTATATAGGTCCCTTTCAAAAAGTAGACTTTCCTCTGTCTTGTCATTAGCTGCAATCTCATGGATATTCGTACCATTATGGTAGAAAGGTGTACACAACCAAATTTTTTTCATGCAGGCAGCTCACCCACGAGGAATAGCAGTTAGATGATTGTCTCCTTTCTCAGTTGTTCCAGGATTTATGCTCATCATTTACAAGGATTACAATAACCTGAAAAATAATTTTCTTTTATCTTTGGAGATAGTTCCTAGCGTACAGACACCCAAAACGATGCTGCAGAGCCAAGAGTTCGTTGACTTTTTGCTTTGTCAAATGGTAGCATCTGTTCCCATTCCCATTTACTAGAACACAGTACATTCACAAAACTCCATTCCAACTAACTCCAAAGTTCCTCAGCACTAAAGGAAACACAAAGTCCATCTGCATCCAGCTTGCTACACACTAGGAATTCTTATGAACAGGAAGAGAGAATTCTTGTACAACAGCTACATTATTGGAAGACTGACTGCATGAAGAAACAAACACCTTGTCTACGCAGACCAGTCTCAAGACAGACCAATGATTACTGAGTTGCTGAAAATAAACATAACTGATTTCAGCCTCAAACATTTCCCCATACGTTAGTGGATTTCTACTCTCTTCCTTCTGTAACTTTAACACCAAATTTCCCTGAAAGACATGTGCATGCTAGACCTGGATTCCTCACTTGTAATCCTGAAAGACTTGAGAGTTTATCAAGACCAGGAAATTTCATAAGAGAAAGACTTCCCCTTTTCAGAGAAGAAGGATTTTGGACATTTTTAACACGTTTATGTTACAGAAGTCAGGCAGCCTCTGGCTTCCTGCTACCAGTAAGAACAGCTAGAATG
>VYZV01012931.1:0-21891 GCA_013401275.1 Pandion haliaetus
TAGGAAATCAGAATTATCTTTCTCACAAGCACTTGCTTTATAAACAACAAAATTGGGTGACAAAAACCTGGTGCGTTTTCCTTCACAGTGTGTTCCTTTCTGTGCTGTTGGAACTGGCATAGAACTGGCACTTACTATTTATAATTTCATTAATATAAACTATCCTGCCAGGAGCTCAGAGTTGAAAGATTATTATTTATTTAAAATGCATTTTGTATCAGAGAATAAAGATTTTTGATTAGATGATAGTTAAATGGTGATTCTGAATAAGTAGCACTACTCAAATTGCAGTCACCACACAAGTGTTGCGGTACATTTTGAAAGAAGCACAATGAAAAGCAACCACAGCATGTGCATAACGAATTGATCTAGCTACTGTAAAAGGTGGCCGTTGAGAGAATAAATCTAATCACTATTCTGCATGAGACATTTCTACAAAGTTGCATGCTGTGACTATTCTAATAGATACCCACTGACATCCAAAGCTTGTGCAAAAGTTACTATCTCCAGTTCCCGCTATTGGCTACTCTGTCAGCCTGAAGTAAGTTGAATTTTGAGATCATTTCAGTTACAAAACAGAGGTAGAGTTGTGTTTTTTTTTTCTTTTCAGAGACCTAAGACTCCCCATTCACACACATCATTTCCCCCTTTAGTGAAGGATTCTTTGTGGTTTCTTCCACGTTCTACAGAGGACCAAAGTGACAAACACTAGTCTAACATAGTCATTGGCAAACAGACCAGAAATCTCTACTCCCATGTGAAGCCCAACCCAGGTCACTTCTTGCATTAGGTTCCTAAATTCGCTGTATTTAGTTCCCCTTGAAACCGTGTTAGTGTAGCAAGACAGATAAGACCCGCTCACAGCTATTACGTTCTTCCTGACTCCTGTGGTTTTCACATCCCATCAAATTGTTATTTAACTAGTTGAAAGCATGTCAAAACATTTCATAGGACCATAGTGTAATATATGTAACTGTACTGAAAAATGATACCATTGTGCTGTGAAACCGATCAGGTCACCAGTGAACAAAACATCGCCCCTTCAGTCTGCTCTATTGTACATAGAAAAGACCAGCAGTATTGAGAAATAAATTCAAAACAAAACCAGAAACTTTGTGAAAACAACACAAATCTGATTCTTGTTGCACCAGTGAAGCAAAACACTGGTAAGGGTCATTATTTTCATCAGATGAATTGGAGATAATTTTGACCTTAGGGTTTCAGGCTGCTCACGCACATCTCAAGATTTGCTCTGTTACATGGAGAACAGTTCAAAGAGATTAAAAGAATGCTCCTTCCTGTATGCCTCAGTGGTGGATTTGTTTCCCTCAGGGTTTCCAACTGGAAATTCTCTGGTATAACCTGAAGACTACCACAGGGCAGCTTTTCATCTCAGTACAGAAAGATGTAGTGTTGCCACCTTTGAAGTAAGACACGCTTATCAGTCTGAGCAGTGGGTTTTACAGGCTCTGACAGAGTATGAAATGTTCAAAACCATCCCAGAATTGTGGTAAGCCACTGGACATCTAGCACAAGGCTTGCAGTGAAACTGGAGGTTGTGTTCATGAAGAGTGTTCTGAAGCATCTGCATTTCCCTCTCTGCACCATCCACGAACTGCCATGCCTTCAGATGGCCACCGTGCAACACTGTAGGTTACGTACAGCATCCCAGCATTTAAGGAGGCAGTTCACCATATGTTCAGAAAAGGAGGATGAGATGAGGTCAGACCATCTGATAACTATTAAAGTAAACACAGCAGGTTAATTTAATTCCTTATCATTTAAGCAAATGCAGCTGTATTCACTGTAACATGCAAAGTTCTAGCTGGACACAAGGCAACATATTCTTTAGAACATCATTATGTCTGCTCCCCAGTGTAAGATTTTTCCATCCTTTAATGCTTTAGTTATTCTTAAATCACTACATTGATCTCAAAAGTAACATTACACAGCCTTAGTAAACCTTCTAAAAGTACAAAAAATTCACTATGTGTTTAGCAACAGCGCAGGAAATTATAGCTCAAAGGCAGGTTGTTACTTCTTGGTGCTTTTGTTTTCTTTTTTAAGAGACAAGAGCATATGAAAAATCCAAGCTTAGAATAAGCACACTTCCTAGTCTTTGAAAATGCATAATAGAGGTTACATTTATGGAAGAGATGTGCTAGGTACATTATAGTACAATACCTTAAAGTATCTTTTTTTAGAGAGTATCTCTGAGGATAATTACCTGTCATATCTTTTATATCATTTAAGTTTATTACTCCTGACTTGTGCCAGTAACAAAAAGCTCAGGATTTTAATGATAGCTAAGAAAAAGGTAACCATGTTTCATGCAAGAGCGGTGCATTTCTTTTTTTATTTCAGTAAATAGTAAGTTCTTAATTTCCTCGTAACAAACTAAGAAAACTTTGACCAAGTTTTTGCTTCATTTCTCCACAAATTTAAATGACCCATAATAAATAAATACATTTCAAATACTAGGTTTACTTTTAAAAATAATCAGCATAAAGCTATTACATGGTACAGGTGTAAGCTGATGCTGCCACAGACAAAGGGCTAAAATGGAAGATCACTCAAAATTCCTTCCAGTCCTACTTTCCTATGTCTCTATAAGACCCAGAAGACTGCAGCATCCCAGGGTTCCTTCCATATTCCTCAGGCATTTTCAGTGTTGTCCTACAAACCATATTGAAGCATACCTAAAGCCCTGTGGCACCCAAACCTTTGAATACTTGAATGCCTATCCAAACTTCAGATCAGACACAGGCAAAAACTAAGTTTACCCAACTGAAGTTGCTAAGGCTTACTCTGAATTCACCTAAATCAAAGGACCTTAAATCTATTGCCATTCAATGTCCACTGCACAGTTACTGCAGTAATGAGGCAAGCTACTATTTTAGTTTGTATTTATTCATTTAATTGTTTTGGAATGGAGAGAAGGGATTACATCAGTAAACCTGGAGTCCAGGAAATGAATTATAATAATGGAGATGAAGTTTTACCATTTTTATTGTGAGGCAGCTCACTAGGTCTCTACTCCAGACTCTATAGTTTCTTTATCATGTGATAACCTTGTGCATCCTGTTTTAGGTGAGGTGCACGCTGCAGTTACATAGCTATGTTGAAATCTGGCTGAAATTTCGAAGTGATTAGTCAGTACAATGTGTTTTTATTAATGTAAATTACACCTTGTGGGTGCAGATTGCATATGTTGCCCAAATTTGACTCAACTTTGAATTTGGCCCTTTCCCTCATACTTTCCCCCTCCATGCTTTATCTGCTTCACTAAAGAAGTGAAATAAACTGAAGAGTCACTAAAGATTGAAATAAACCTGAGAACTTCAAAGCACAAAAATAGATGCAACCATGAAGAAACAGAACAGAAAGAATCTTCATTCTTCCCCCCTGTCCTTTTCAGTTAGGTGGCTCCGCTGACACCAGCTTCACTGCGTGCAATTGACTGCAGGATCAGGCCTTGCAGGTACCAGATTGGGATTAAATGCAGGACTCCTGTTAAAATGTTTTTACCAGCTCCGATAACAGCATTATTTAGAGTTCTAATATAGGGAGCGTAGAAGTAGCCATTTTCTCTCTCTACTTCCTTGATAAAGGCTCTTTATTCGATCCATTTCTCAGAGTCTGCATTCCAGAAAGATCATTGCTGTAGAGAACCGGCTTGCACCAAAACAAGACATGGCAGCCTTCACCCCACACACACACCCTGCACACACACACTTCTGTCTCTTGCTTTTTTCCAAATGATGCCTCCAGGCTGCCGTGTGACACCCAGCTAATCTGTCCTGCTGAGAGTGCCACACAGCCCTGTGCTCCAGCCTGACCTAAACCTGACAATGCCTTCTCACTTCTCGCAGGCTGAAAACAGCCCCCCCTTCTCCTCCTGAAGTGAGAGACGGTTAATGCTTTTATTCCTCACCGGGGAGCAAGACGAACCCAGCTATGCTAGTGAATCTCCTTCGCTTGCTGACATGCGTCAGACACAACATTCTCATCCTTAAAAGCTGGAGCAAAAACAAAAACAAAGCAAGAGCCCAAAAAAACCCAGTGAGCTACAGTCCCCGTCTGGAAAAATCAAGCAGCCATTATGCTCTTGCTGCCAGAACGCAGTCATGTCCTTTGTTTAAATGAAAGCTGTAGTAATTTCTTGTGCTGCCCATCATGTGCATTACAGCTTCCATCTTAGCATTATACTTGTTAATGAACAAAACCCACATATTTACAGTCTCTTAGTAGAAGCCAAGATACAGCTGGAGAGAAAGCACGGAGGGACACTCTTTATTGGTTCACTTGAGCAGAGAAATGTTGTCCTCCACCTCATTTCCTTCCTGGCTGTAGTCACAGGCAAAGTTGGGAGTTCCCTGTGGCAACGCATCCTCAGGGGCAACAAAATAGCCCTTCTTGCTTCAGCGCAAGTCCTGAGAAGTCAGGCTGGCTGTGCTGCTTCTCTCACAGGAAAAATGAGGGTGTATGAGCAGTGGTGCTGCTGGGTCAGGGACTGGGAGGAGGGAGAACTCTGACACCCCTAAGCTCTTTTCCTGCAGCACAGAGCACCAGGACATGGGCCCTGAATCTTTAAGGTGGGAAAATCCACCTTAGCCTACACTTCCGGGGAGTCTTGAGGCAGCTCTGACCAGGACACAGTGCCAAGGTAAAGAGAGCACACTGCGGTGCAAACTAGACAATAACTTGGCTCTCAAGGAGCACTGCTGATGTTTTCGTTCTCCTAGAAGCTATGTCCTTAATAACTTAGTTACTTACATGCAAATGAGAAAAGTTTCACCAGCTCTCACCATAGTTCTGACCAAAACGGGTTTTTCACTGTGTTTCTTTGTCCTTCTATTTGTTTAATGTAGGAGCGCTGAGAAAATAAGCATTTTAATGGGATAGCCGCTAGCGATGGACAGTTTGAGACTAACTCCTTCACCTTGGGTCAATGCTATTTAACTTTAGAGGGAACTATCTTCATATTCAGCAAATCACTATTAAAATGTCCCTCGTGCATTTGTGCAGTTATTTCACACTTAAAGGACTCAAGAAAGGATTGCCTAAATCTGCTTTCAATTCTCCTTTCATTTGCACTGTTGGAGTCATTGTTAATCAGTCATTAACTGTCAATAGTGACAGGCATTACCAGGCTGGTTCTGCTCATACTGTTTTCTGCCGGGGAGCCAGACTCTGTACTGCTGTGTGTACCTATTGGCTTACTGGTTCTGTGGGAATTAACAATCTGTTGAGGTTTTGTGGAACACAGAAGACACCAAATTACATAAATACTGCAATTGTTTGAAATGTATTTTATATTCATTTCATGTGTGTATTTGGCAGTGTTGCTATAGTTGTTTTGGAGCTGAATAATGCACGTGCAGCTAGTAGTCATGGGTGTGATAAAAGCATCCAAATATGAGAAAGGGTCTTCAAACCTAGTGAGCCAAACCTCTTTCTGTTTTGAAGAAGGGCTCTGTACTGATGATTTTCACATTTTTTAATGTGAAAAAGTAGATAAATACACACTGTTGCCTTGTAAATCTATGCCTACAGAATAGTCCCCATAAGGCCAGCTGGCAGCCAGTTTGCAGAGTTTGTCCTATACCTCAGGTTCCAAAAGGTTGTTTGTTCATCTGGTCTCCTCACCTAAACGTGGTGGGTTTTGAATACCTGGCATATAATACATCAGACCTACTATTTGGCAGTGCTGGACTGGATTGTGAACCTCCCCAGGTCTGTGCTTCTAAGAAACAGTTCTGAATTTAGACTTCAGCTGACTCCCAGACCCTCTAATCAGGTTGCCATGTGAGGCAGGCTCATACCTGTCCAAAATGCAGAGAACAGATTTACAGCCGTATTTAATCACAAATGCTCCTTAAATTAAGCCTAGACAACAGTTGACCCAGGGCCTGCAGGGCCAGAATAGCATAAAAAGGATAGGAAGCCAGTAAGATTAGAGTGCAGGGCAGGATATACTTCTTTAGGGAAGGACCATAAATGGGTGAAATAAAGAGTTAGAAAATAAGTTCTTTGTAATACAATGAGACATCATAAAATATTAAAGCTTATAAGACTGTAGTTCCAGCTCAGGTCTCTCACAACACTAATAAAAGAAGCAAGCTTCACTTTCTCTCCTGATGACTACAGACTTCTCTATAAAATTACAGCTTTATTATGCACAATTCAATTTCATCAACTGCTTTTCTTTATTGTCCCTTCTAATTATGCACATATATACTTGTTATTTATTAGAATATACAAATCATGCCCAAAGAACTGCACAGAAGTACATACAAACTTCCTGCGTAAGTAGAATGGAAGAATCAGTCAGGCCAATCAGGAATTTATTTACTCCCCAGCCCCATTCTGGATTTGGAGGTGATTGTACAGACTAGAAACCACCTCTGAATTCTGTCTGAATCTTTGATTGTTACAGAGGCATTAATTAGCTGTATGCCATGATGTATTGTAACACCTTTAAATGGTTTTTATTTCTGAAAAATAAGACCAGATGCACAAAAGTTTTTGTGCTTCGAACAGCTTATTGATGACAACACAGTAACTCAACTTGTTGCTTGACCTTAGTCTCTCTGATCCAGAATCAGTGATGTTTGATATTTCACATGAATTAATTTTAAACTTCTCTGATCACTATTCAGGACTGGAGTCTAAATCCAGACCTTTAAATGGTGCATTCCTGGATCCTTGCTTTCTCCACAAAGCTACAGAGGGAGCTTGGGCAATAAGGTCTTATCTTTAGACTTCAAATGTAGTTGTCTGAAATTACTCAGTGTGGATAACCCCTTCAAGGCAAGGCGCCAGGTTTGTGCAGGAAAACAGCATATTAAACTTGTTCCTCCTGAGCCCACATTTACTGTGCTGACCACTCAACCCTTCCCTTCAAGAACATCTGCATAGAACAAAACTAAGCAAAAAACTTCAAATTTTTTCAGCACATATCAAATTACCTATGGAATATAATTAATCACATCTGTATGTCGTATCTGCATGGTGTCAGGATACCATATAGTCCAGAGGCATTTACATACAGTGGAGAATGTAATGCCTGCAGGTCTCTCCTCTCCCAGAGGAGAGAGAGACTTGACAGGCCACTGTAAAGGATGGTTTATTTGTTTGTGGTATTGATTTATTAATTTGTTACATGCTAATCATTAATCAGCATCTGGTGCACAGACAATACAAGAGGTCAGACAATCAGCCATGCAGTTTATTACCCACTGGCCTGCCACCTCTTCTCCAGGACTCGCAGAGAAACTTGAGTTTGTTAATACACCAAACAGAGATGAACTGAACTTCAAGCCCGGGGGGGCTTTAAGTTTCATAAACTAAAGGCCAACACTGTTTTGCACTCCTTGGGTTGAGCCCAGCCATGAAAGTAGTCCTAAGTAGGTCAGGGAGAGCTTGCCCCATGTCCCTAAGGTCAGAATTTGGCTAAACATATGCAGAACATGTTTGGCTCATTACATGTGTACGTATTAAATCTACATTCAGCAGTGAGGGAACAGAAAGACAATATATGGTAAAGATACTGGAACTGAACTTCAAAGATCAGGATGCAATTCCACAGACTCCCAGGGTGACTTTGGCCACAACAGTCACTCTCCCCTGCTTCAGTTCCCGTCTGTAAAAAGCAAAATAACCATCCCTTATTTTTACTTCATCCATTTTTGCGATTTAGACTCAGAGTTCTTTGTAGTGGTGTGTCTTTCTCAAAATACATCCATCTCCCAGCACACAATGTCCTCCTCAGAACAGCCTTATGGAAATGTATTAAAAAAACCCCAAACACCTTATAAAATATCCACTGATGAGATAAGACCACCAGCACAACGCAGTGAACAGCTGTAATCTGTGGGACGATTATTTCTCTTTGCCATAAATGCCATCTATTTTTCAAGACACAAGCTATTCCCTTTCATAGAACAGTGAACTCAGTATCTGCAGACAACTTGCCTTCCAACCAGTACATTTTTCAAAGGCTCCCAGTAGTTTGTGACATTAAATAGAAGGTGTTACATCTAAATGACAAATATTAGTACTAGCTTGCTTGATTAACATAATTTGTTTCTTCATTGGATATTTTATTCCAGATAAGCTGCTTTTCATCTATATTTTCTAAGAGAAGAAATATGCATTCTGACGTGCAATGCTAATGTGCCCTCTGCAATGACCTCTTATCTCTAACTTTTCATTCTCACCTCCCGTTCTCTTCAGTGCATGAAATGAGCTCAAGCAGCAGCTATTGGTCAAGAGTCTCATACATTGGATACCCACCAAGGCTTTTGGGGTGTTTAGCACAGATGAAAGGTCTATTGCTATGACACACATACTTAAATTTAGCACTAAACTGGTGGAAGAAAAAAGAAAAATATGTAAAATGTCACTTTCTGACAAGCAGAAAATTAGAATTCATTCCCCTGAGAGTTAAATGGACTTTTCTGCTTCCAGCCACTAACTATGACAAGGTTAACATTTTTCAGTCTAATGACTATGGACATTAAGTGTGCATGTGAATAAGAAATAAAATTACTAGAGGGTATTAGCAAAGTGTGTGACAATAGCCCAAACTGACAACAGAACTCCAAGGATGCAGATTCTAAGTAACACTGACCATTTGCCATGGAGAAACAATGGCTAACAGAAACATGGGGTACAAGTACATGGAGGCCATCTTTCTTTCATTGTTACTATTACAACAACATAAGCAATCACAGGAAGATGTACATCTCTGGGTGTGGATAGAGCATATCTCAAAGCACTTCCAGTGTGCTTCCAGTATCCCAGGCAGGGACACTGGACTGGGCAGCCTGTTAACCAGACACCACAAAAGCCTGAAGAGACTCAGAAAAGGAAAAATTCCAAGTGCATCTCTTATTTCCCCAAGGATTTTTTCATCACTCCCCATTCATAACTCAATTCTGATATAACATAAGGATTAGAGTATGAGCTCAAGTTATCATTTGTGGCTTGCCTTAGCCTCTGTCCTTCCCAGTTCAATTTTCCCTGTAGCTCCTCACTGCCTTATTCAACTATTGCAAAGATAACACATGCAGCTATGGCTGCGAGACAATAATGGATTTCCATCTAATGCAGCACCAAGCAGGAAGGACTCAAAGAAAAAGAGAAGTCTGTGTGTTATTGTTATGCTCTAGATATTAAGATACTGGAAATTATCAACTATTGGGAATCTTTCTAGACATAAATGAAATTGAGGCAGTAAAAGGTAAGACAGGAAGATTATATTTTCAAATATCTAATTTGTTCTGTGAAAAATAAGTGTAAAAATGATGTTTAGAGATATGGGTCAAGTTTGAGAAAGCACTTTTAAACAGGGGTGGTTAATATGTTATCTAACAGAATAAAGAAAGCTGCGAGGACATCAACAGATTCAATGCAGAAAGCTCTCTTTTTATTGTTTCTGCCTTTGATTGGGTTTCAAAAGCTACTTGGCCACAACTGAGAAAAATCTAAAGCTTACAATTTAGGGGACAAATGAAACATTTCAAAAATGAAAATAGACATTAGAATTAAAAAGAAGGAAAGAAAACCAGAAGAAAACAAGTACTTTCAAAACCATGGAATCTACCTCCAGATTAGCCCTGGAAAGATTCACCAATTCCTCTTTGCTTTCCTGTGGCCCAGCAGGGTGCTTATTAGTCCGAAGCAATACATTTTTTTAATTTTTCTCGTCTATAAAGTCAGTGTAATGGGCTATTAGGCAGCTCAGTTACAGATCATGTTTCCTGTAACATCAAAAGCTGGGTTCTCCTCTGTTCATCTGCAACTAACAAGCACACATCTTACAGCTGCTGAAGGATTTTTGCTTGGTCAAACCAGCATGAAACAATCCCTACATGTTTTTACACCAATAGATAAGGCCTGACTCTGTCCCATCTTAGCATGGCTATATTCCCTCCATCTTCCTTTCTGCTTTACTTGGTTTGCTCCCAGAAAGAGGTACAACTGTATTTGGAGATCTTCAAAGACAAAGACAATTTTAAAGCCAGCCCTCATTTACAAGCCAGTTCATGGACTGACAATGCTGAACAGGAACATCTTTAGCAGGACCAGCCATTTCTCACCCAGGCGGTAAGCACAGCTGTAGCACTTTAGAGGCATCAAGACAGCTATTCACCTTAGATGAGACTTCCCCCAGTGCTGCATGTGCCCTTTTCGCCATGCTCTGATCAGTATTCCACACTGCTCTCACTCCGACTGGAGTCTGATTGCTTTTGGTCCCTGGCCTCATTACCTCACACTTCCCTACAATAAACTGCATAAGCCACTTATCTGCCTGTAATCCTGATAAATCCAAATAATTTTGAATTAGTTTGTTTTGTTCCTCTGTCCCCTACCCTCCTGCCCCTCCAACTTCCTCAGCCTTATTTTATGTCATCAGCATATTTAAGGCACTTTTGAAATTGCATTCTGCTCAAGGTCACTGCACTACATTTAATTTTTCCCCCCATGCAGCACATCAATGCTTTAACTCCCATCTGATTTATTTATATTGTTTATTATCAGAGACCAATTCAATCAATACAAGCTGGAATTCACACACACGCACACATTTGAATTATGCATACAAACACTCATCAAGAGATATAAGACAACTGCTATAGTCCAGATCGTTCCTCTAACGTATGGCCAGCTTATAGGTAAGGAGGCTCATAGCGATGAATTTTTATACCTTGACTTCTGCTTGACCCCAAGGCTTGTTTGGTTACAGGAAACCAAAGGAATTGAAATAGCATCACAAATTCCATGGAAGAGGCTTAGGCAAGGGATCTCTGCATTTCTTATCCCAAGCCAGTAGGACCATATTTTAAGATGGGCTTTCTGAGTTGACAGTTCCTTTATTAGCTTCTGTACACACAGGAATTCTAGCAAAACACCATCAAACCATACCAGACAGTCACGTCAAGCAAATGTTGCAAACAGAACAGTGTATGGAGAACTGGAACTTGAAGGAAAACCAAAGCACTAACCTCAATTGCAGCCTAGGTTAGGCATTAAACCAACCTAAACGGGATGCTGGAAACATAGTAGAAAGTGAATAGCTTTTGGCTTCCCTCTGCAAACCGCTATCCTTTCTAAACGTTAATGGTCAGCACGATCCTCAGACACAGTTCATGACCGACTTATGGTTGTCTTTGAACACATTTGGTGGTTACAACACAAGGAACACTGCAAATTCAAAACATGAGGCCAGAGAAAGCATGCATACACAGGTCCTACTATAGACAGAGGTGGACTATGCACACTGGACTGGAACCTCCAGGGATTTGAGGCACAAAGACAGATTAATCAGAAAATTTCAGTGGGGTGCATGAAGTTTGGGGAAGAAGAGTACACGTTGTTCTGTACAAAAATATTTTCTGTCTGCTTGGTTAACTACAATACTAACAGGAGTCTATCATACCAAGTAAAATGCAGAATATCCAGCATCACCAATTTGGGGGGTCTCCAGGACTAGAAAGGAGATCCCTGCATAGCTGTCACCTTCATAATTACATTCCCCAGCTGATCTGCAGTTCATTCCATTTCTCTCTGTCCTTTACTACGTCCTTATTGCTCTTCCCTGTCCATCCTCTCCCTAGCAACCATCTTTTATAAGCAACTCCCCTCTGTTCTAATCACTCTTCTGAAAAAGTTGTTTCTATTTTTCCTCACTGATAGAAGGTCTGTCACACCAGAGCTGCACTGGTTCATACCATATAGAGGCATGGCCTAGGGTGTCGGGCATTAAATCACAGCCTCTCTGAACTCCTCTCAACTTTGATCGTGTCAAACTTCACCCTTGCATCTTCTCCAGCCTATAGTTACGTAAGTTCCAGTATTTCACCATTTATGCACAGAGAATATTTTGGCTTCTCTATCAATACATTCTGCTTGGTAACTCCCAGTTTGAATGCTGATTGTGTTTTGCATAAAATTAACTAAATTGCAGCCCTTCTTTTTCATTGGTACTTTTTGTCTGCTTCCTTCACGAACAATGTCGGGAAGATTGCAAGCTGACTACAATTCTCTTTCCTAAGCAAGAGGAAAATAACATCTAAGAACCCAATCAGTACAAGTTTCCTGATGTCTGTTGGGTTTTATAAGCTATATTGTACTCTGACATTTAACAATTTCTCTTCATTTGATTCACTTTAAGAAATGAATGTTATGATTGCCACAGTGTTCTGCACTACTGTTGTCTATTGATAAATATGGAACAGGTATAACAACAAGCTTGCTCTTTTTTTCTATTTAAAAATTCACTGAGCTAACACATTATTTGTGCAATGCCAAAGTAATGACAGATCTTTGCTCTCAAGTTTCAATATTCATTTTCCATTGGGAGGTCTGCTGGAGGCTGTATTTCACAAGTAAGACAAGATCAACAGTGGTGTTAGGTTTCCAGGAGTGTTGATAAAACACAGGAGCAGAAAACTTTACTCAGGTGTTGCCCGAGTCTGGATACCCCACAGGTATGGAAGTTCCATCAATAAATGGCACATTTTAAAAGAAGTGACCTCTCTGTCTTCATTGAAAGAAACTTTAATACCAAAGAAGTTTCAGGGCTATGAACTGGGAGCAGAGGGAGAGGCGTGTCTGCTGCCTACAGCAAAGCACAACTCTTGGTCCAGGGGGTGAGAGCCACACTGTATACGGGGAGACACATCATTCATTCAGCTGGCGCCCCTGGTAGATGAAGCAGCAAGACACTTGAAAATTAATGCTGCAACATAGACTCTGCTATACTTCTACTTCCTTATAGATGCATCCAGACACCACTAGGCATGTCCTCGTAGCATCTCACTTTTGGCAACAGCACCAAGCCTTTCTCTTCTGCAGCATCCACATGGGAGGAGCTCAGCGGGACAAAGTAAACATAAGCAAGTTTGGGGCGTAACTCAGGTGAAATTAGAAACATTTCTAGATAAAGGGGAAATGTTTGGGGAATATTTCACTGATGTTTGAAAGTACGAAAGGTGACAGTTCAGAGACACCCAAGGCTCACCTGGTAACAGTGACTATTCCTAAATAGCAGCAGTCACTGTTTCAGGCTTGCTGAGCCTCAGCTTTCTGAAGGCTCTGGGGCAACAGCAGTCAGCATCATGGCTGTGAGCAGTACTGGGAGTCTGCCCAGGCAAGGAACAGGGGGAAGCTGATAACGATAAGAAAGCGTGATGAATTATTCCTGTGCTTGTCATCTTTATTTAAGTTACTGCCTTTTGCATCCAGGGGAACCACAGTTCTTCCAAAAGAGTTGCTTTGGATTTCTTAATATTAGGAGACAGTTGTGACGTTTGTCCTGCCCTGGGCATAATTAGACTCAAGACGTTTTTAGTCCATTTTCTTCTCCATAATGATCTCCCTGTTTCTTTTCTGAGGAAACCAAAGTTCATTAACAAGTCCTGGCTAAAGTCTTCTGGAGACTGATCCTTTCCCAGTGCTGTAGCATGAAGAAGATAAAGTAATGCTTGCAATGCAAAATGCACAAAACTTTTGCTTGCTTGTTTGTTTCCTTCCTTTGAAAAAGTTATTACAGCTTCCCTTCTATAAACAGACTTTTGCACACCAATGGAATAGGGAAACAACATTTGGAAGGATTCCTGATACTATACAAGACAGAAATCAAGTTCTCAAGATCATATATGAAGCAGCAACAGAGCTGAGCATAGATTTCAGGAATCCAGAGCCTCAGTCTCTCCAACAGTCACATTTCTGTCTGAGCTGTGCATCTCAGTCTGCTGTCTCCCCTGATGTTTATCTCTGGTGTACACTACAGCATAGCTGGTTACCTTAAGACAGGCAATATTATCTGCTTTGTCTACAACCGATTTTTATTCTTTGGAATAGAAACCTTAAGCAACAAATAAAATCAGCATTCAACAATGGCTGCCATGCAGTCCAAACAGTTTTCCAAACCATTCTATCACACAACAACATTCTTAAAGGCACACATGTTTAGTTAGGTCTCTTTGCCCCACTCCTCCCTAACAAGAGCTGCAAAACATGTTCCGATTTCTGGTTTTATTATCCCAGCAGTTTCCTTCAGTGTAAATAGCTTATTTATCTCCCTGGCATTTATTGTCTTAAATAAAGAGCAATACTGTCCTTGCATGGTCATTTCTATCAGCTGTGCCCTACTCTCCTACTCCTCGCAGGAAAAGGAACTCTTTCCTTTCCCCTGGTTAATTTAGGGGTCTCTTCTAGCTTGAGTTCACCTTTCTCACCTAACCAAAACAGCACATGCTGTTCGAGAGCTTGTCTCATCCACACATTAATTCTCTTCTAATTTGCCCCAATACAATTTTAGATTGATGCACACCAGTCCATTTCCCAGCTGCAACACATTGGTGACTTCTGTTCTGTTCTTTCCAATGGATGAGTCTCCAGCTTCCAGCAAAAAATACTTTATATTTGTCCCTAACTACATAATCACATAGTACATCGTTTCCCGCCATTCCTAGCATCCTTGTCCTGAGGTCACCCAGTTCTCGCCATATGACACAGTTCTCTCCCAGAGCTATGCAGCATGCTGCATAATGTCTAAAAGCAACTACAAATCCTTTCCCCATTTCTAGAAGCTCAGTACAGATTAGACAGTCTAGACAGACAATAGGAAGAAAGAATAAAGAATTTCTAAGGACTTTTCTGTATAATCCTGCTTGCAATATTCAACTGCGGAACAAAATGCCAGAAGCACCACCTTTTTATCTTGTTGTCTACTGATCACTTTGATAAAATTTATGATCTTCTCATTCTCCTACACAGTTATTAAACAACTATACATTTAAGTCACTAGAATTAATCATCAGTGTAAAACCTGTTTGAGTGAACTTTGTTTAAATGACACCATGAAGGAGTACCCTCAAACTGAAGGAATTCTGCACTCATTTGTTCAGACTGATGTCAGCATGTGTAAGCATTGCTATGTGTCCTCCAGAATCACAGTACAAAAGTGGTACTTCCCGTAGCCTGAAGTTCTGGACCTTGCTTTATTACCTGATTAAAATAAGGAATTGAAAGTTAAGAGGTATTTATTATCTTAGATTTGAGAGACTTCAAGTCCAAATACCAATTCAGAAGGGATACAGGGCTGCTACTTTTGAAACTCTGGGTAGATTATCTTCACAACTGGATGCAACTGAGATGATGTGGCCAAAGAAAAGCAAACAGCAATTTTTCCTACAGGAATGGTGAACACAACACAGACTTGAGGAGGAGAGGGCACACATATCCTGCAGACCACTCCGGAGGCCCTGCTCCCACCGACTGCGGCAATTGCCCGACTCCTGCAACTTCTGTTGTGTAAGTTCAGGCTATTCAAAATAGCAACTAGGGGTTTTCCCTTTAGGTTGAGACCTTGCAAACTGAAGGAAAAGAAAGCAATAGCAACAGAGAAGTAAAACAATCACCCAAAGCCATTTCAGCTTACAAAAAAAGCTGAAGTAAAGGGAAATTTTTCTTAGATCGCTCTAGAAATTAAATCTGTGGTTTTTATTTCTCAGTCTCCATTCCTGGTTCACGCACACTGTTCTATGAACAGCACATAGTCCAGTGGCAGGGAAGACCCACAGCAGGCTCAAAGCCCAGACTAGGCATCCATCCAACCCTCCACCCTGAGTGAGGCAGACAAGTGCTTAGGGGATGCAGCTGCGTTTTTAAAGTACTCCAGGTTAGTATTTTAACTTTACTAACATGGAAACTAGGCTTAGGGACTTACTTCCAGGAAGCTGAGGATTGTGAGCACAGGGAAACAATTCCCTAGACAGACTAAACTGTCTCTGAACTAGGCAGCCACATGCCTGGATACCTGCCACATCACACTTACTGTGCTCACCCTGAGCAACACTCCATATTTCTGTCTGGGACCATCTGACAAGAAACATACACGGGAACATTATTCAGATCCCCTGGTTTTTTTTGCTGGAATATAGGGCACCTTTGCTTAGGTACTACAATGTCCTCTTTGCAGCCCTTACTACAGGACTAGATCGATGTAACTCGCCTCCATTCATTCAGCGCACACAGAGCAAAGCTGGGAGCATTCAAGTCAATTCTTAGTCCACACCATTAGCCACAATCTCCCCCTTAAGGGATATAAACTAAAGGTATCCAAGTTCGCGGCCAGCATCTTTCTGATCCTCATTTCACCGATTCATAAAAGGCAATGCTGCACAATGCTGATTTTTATCCCATTCTGGATACAGCTACTCCTAGGCACTGATCTGGAACACAGAAAGTATTGAGGCCAAAATTCACTAACTACCTGGATATTTATGTAGTAATCCTGGTATCAAAGAAAATGCCCTGACACAAGGAAACATGAACAACTCAGGTTAGTTATTTGTAGAGTCTCCCTCAGTAAGTTTGCAGATGACACCAAGTTGAGAGGAAGGGTTGATCTGCTCGAGGGAAGGAAGGCTCTGCAGAAGGATCTGGACAGGCTGGATCACTGGGCCGAGGCCAATTGTATGAGGTTTAACAAGGCCAAGTGCCAGGTCTTACGCTTCAGTCACAACAACCCCATGCAATGCTACAGGCTTGGGGAAGAGTGGCTAGAAAGCTGCCCGGCAGAAAACGACCTGGAGGTGCTGGTCAACAGCCAGCTGAATGTGAGCCAGCAGTGTGCCCACGTGGCCAAGAAGGCCAACATCATCCTGGCTTGTGTCAGAAATCGTGTGGCCAGCAGGACTACTAGGGAAGGGATCATCCCCCTGTACTCAGCACTGGTGAGGCTGCACCAGTGAGGACACACCTTGAGTACTGGGTTCAGTTTTTGGACCCTCACTACAGGAAAGACATTGAGGTGCTGGAGCACGTCCAGAGAAGGGCAACGAAGCTGGTGAGGGGCCTGGAGCACAAGTCTTGTGAGGAGCAGCTGAGGGAACTGGTGTTGTTTAGTCTGGAGAACAGGAGGCTAAGGGAGACCTTATTGCTCCCTACAACTTCCTGAAAGGAGGTTGTAGTGAGGTGGGTGCTGGTCTCTTCTGTCAGGTGGCTGGTGACAGGATGAGAGGAAATGGCCTCAAGTTGCAGCAGGGGAGGTTTAGATTGGATATTAGGAAAAATTTCTTTACTGAAAGGGTTGTCAGGCATTGGAACAGGCTGCCCAGGGAAGCGATGGAGTCGCCATCCCTGGAGGTGTTCAAAAAATGCATAGACAAGGCACTTCATGACATGGTTTAGTGGGCATGGTGGTGTTGAGTTGATGGTTGGACTCAATCTTAAAGGTCTTTTCCAACCTAAACAATTCTATGCTTCTATGCATGGGGCTTTGCAAACAAAAAGGCAGTGGGCCAAGTTCTCAGGAGTGCTCAGTTCCCACTGAGAACCACCTCTTCAGTGGTTAATTGAAAGTTAAGTGCCAAGCTCTTTGGAAAAATGTCTCTTCAAGCAAAACAATGGAAACTGCTCAAGATTGAGCACTGAGTCCTTAATAAGACCTCAGGAAGCTCAGCTTCCTTCTACTGATCATAGAGGCATAAAAGAGACTGTAAGTAGTATTTTTATTTTTAAAGCATCTAAGGAATCTGGGATACTAAGAAACTTTGAAAACAGATAGGCAAACAAGTCCCTGCACTCCACCACTGGCTTCAGGAAACCCCAACCTTCAAAGCCCGAGGTTTAAAATGTTGGGAGACTCTGAGCAAGCACTGGGCACTGACAATTAGCCAGTTACATGCACATCAACTTTGCCTGCACTCTCCCATGGCAGACAAACTGCCCTACTTATAAAATAACCCTTAACTGATCTGCCAGAGGCAATAAAGCCAGTCAGGGCCAGAACAAGATTAAAGATCTAGGGATTTCCAGTCCCCTGAAATACCCATTAAACTGTATCATCCTGGTCTGTTGCCAACTATTAGGAAATTATCCTTGCTAGCATTCCAAAGAGAACTTGCAGACAGGCTCAAGCTCTCTTACAACCCATATTAACTAAATGGCCAGTTTGGCTAGGGAACAATGTTATAAATACTTAAGCTACAAATTAAAAGCGTGTTTGAGAGCTGTGCTGTCAAGTTAGTTGTCATCTTAGCTGCAGCATCACCAGTACATGAGCTTATTTCATAACTAAAACCTACAAATCCCACACAGTAGCCTATATTTGAAGGGTGGGTCTCTGGCAAAGTTAGTGACTGTCCCTTGAAATTTGCCAGAACCAAGTTAGACCGTACATATTTTGGGACATGGGACCAGACAACAGCTGCAAGGCCTGATACACAGTGCCGGAGGGTGGCACAGCGCCCGGCGATCTCTTCCTCCACTGGAGGCGAACCATGGTGCAATCACTCTGCTTCTGGCCCCACAGCAGGCAAGGCTCACCACTATTTGTCCTTCGCTGGCCGGGCCGAGAGCTCATGCCCCATAGCTAAGGAACAGTTCGATGCAGTTGCACTAGCCTGTGACAGCAGCGACATGAAGGGCAGTCCTTCCTAGGGGGTGTTTGGAACGCAAATCCGCACCTGCAAAAAAAAAAAAAAACCAAAAACAACCAAACCCCTAAAAAACAAACCAAAAAAAACCCCCACAAAACCAATCATACACAGTCTGAGTGTGACAAAGCATACAAAAGGAGGTAATGCCACCTCTAGGCCACAATGCACAATTTTTTTCTGAACGCAGATGCAGTTTTAGTCACATCTGAATCAGTGGAATTAACAAACCTGTCTAGTGAACAGATGTTCCTGCCCTTAGCTCACACACAGCAATTGGATATTCTTTGTTCCGTTCAGGGGAACATTGCTAGCTTTGCCACAGCTAGGCATTGCCATTATTTTTGCACTGGGAGCTCTCACTTGCTGGGAGAGGACAATGTCCTTTAACAGGGACAGACTTTGAGGAGGCCACACTCAGGAACCAGGATTGAAGGGAGCACCATCAGACAAGGTGGGATTTTCTCCTCTGCACTCACTTTCAATGATAAAAAAAGCGATTAACAAATGTCCTTTCATTCAGGACAATCAAGTGACCTCAGCCGACCCAAAGGACTGTCCATTGTGCAAATGCAGATTTCTGGGGAAAGAGGGCTTATTTAGTTGCAAAACAACAAAAAAGCCCAAATGTGAGAGCCATAGAACTAGTGCTTACAACATTCCTTGCATTTCAGTGGCTGATAAAGCACTGCACGGGACTGAAAGTATTTCTACATAATAAGAAATGGCAATAAATAAATGAGACTCAAAGGAGGAAGTAAAAAAAAAAAATCAGAGTTCTGTTTTCCAATATTAATTTCTCTAACACTGAAAGTCATTAGACTTAGCAAGAACAGCAGTTTTTATTGTCTCCAAGTCTACATCAGAACTGATGTGCTGAATACATTCCCCACCTCAAATACAAAATATGTGAGGCCATTTGGGTAAAATTCTACGGCCTGGGTAAGCAGGCAAGTGGTATGCTGTGCAGGTACAGCCAGAGAAGAATTGTTCTATCTAAGAATATTACCATGTCTCAGGAGTAACTTGGCAGTTTCAACATGACCTCTGTGGCTGGCAACAAACAGTGCCATGAAAGCTCGGTGCGCTACACATTCCTTTTTCTGCTCTGATCCCAGTAACTCTGCATATGGTGTGGTGCCCGCAAAGTCCACTGTAACTCCCAGACAGGCTAGCTGCAGAGTAAACACAAACCTCTTAGTCTCAAAAGAGTAGTCCGATTCTTTTTAGGTATCAACAAAATCTCGTATCTGTACTTATGGGATGCTTGCACACTGGATAAATCACGCCAAGATCAGCTAAATAATACCTGCTTATTTCTTATTCTTCTGCCCCATCTTGATTCTCTATCTAATTATATTTATTCGTAGCCATCCCTTGGAGTGAACATTAATTTGGGGTCTCCTTTCCTATGTAGTTATTAAGCACCACAAAATATTCTAGAAATTTTCTCTTTGCAATCCTTGTCCTTCTCTTAATTTGCTGGAAACTGACCTGAGTTTTTGGGGAAAAAGGACAGAGGGCGTTGGCCACATAAGCCCAGGTTCCTTAGAAGGCAGATTTGGGCCTTAATTCCAGCAGGCAACTCATAAAACTAAGCTGCCTCAGGAAACAGTCCTGTATCGCATTCTTTCACAGAAGGAGCTTTTTTGGTAATAGACCCAAACAAATCAGTTCGAAAGTGTTGCTGAGAGGCCTCTTAAGAACAATTTTCAGGTGCCTCGCGCTGCTGTTCTTTCTGACAAACCATTTCCATGTTGGGCTGCATCTTCCACAACGCACCATGGTTTTCTCATCTAGTAAGTGGAAGCGTATTATTAGAACAGCTGTATGGTTATTCTTAAAAAGATGTTGATTTTCAAATGAAAAAAAAACCCCATTGTCAACAAGCTTTTTGTGGGGCTCGTATGCCAATACACCTTTCACTTCAAAGGAGACCATTTGTCTCTGTGGCACATACTTCTGTTTCCTGCTCTACACTGAGTAGGAAGAATCTCTAATACACAGGGAACACAAGACACGGGGAAAAACCAAACCAAACTAACAATTCGCCCAATAGGAAAACGCAAGCCATTTGTGGCATGAGGCAGAACAGCTGCTTGCCAATGAACCGCAACGCTACACAACAGTTAATGAAAGAAGCAAAGAACCCCGCAGCATCCGTTTGCAGTGGTTGGGGAAACGCAGAGGAACAGAATGTGATTAACCAGGTTGGAATTTGGCCAGGGAAGTGGAGATAAGAGTTCTTTATGAAAGGTGCCAAAGGATATTTCATGAACACATCTGTTTGGGCCTGAAGGTTTCCAGTACAAATCAGCTAGACTACCTTGTGTTTCTGCTGAGACATTTCAGTCCTAAATCAAGAAAGCAGCATGCCCTCTAACAAAGCACCACAGAAACTATTTATTCTATAAAAATCAAAGTTTTCTTACTAATCAGACTTGACAGGATCACAGACTCGAGATGGTCCATAAAGTAGCAGCAGATAAAGCAGATGAGATGGGGAATGTCTGCTGATTCTTGATTTTGATACTGTCATGTTATCGAGTCCCATTCTTACCCCGGAGTCAGTATGGCCAGAGGAAGATGGACCGTGAAACAGTTTCTGCTTCTGATTCTCACAACAACAGACAAGTCACTGAGCCTCACTGGAATACCCAAGAACAGATAACCTCGGTCTTCTATGATGTTTTAAGATAACCAACAAAAAGCCCTTGTTTGCATACTATGTATTATTTCTCCTATCTATATGAAAAAATACTGAGATTAAGTATCTTTTGTTGAGAACACATCAGAAGAGTAAAATGGCAGGCAGCTGAATAAAAAATGCAAACATTTTTTGGACATTAGGATAAGCAGGGACAAGAAAAGTAAACTGAAAGTATACTCACATCAGTGCTACAAAAACTTATAAACAGTGAAAAGAACGTGCACTCCAAGCGTATGTGCTGTTTATTAGTAACAGCAAAAAAATCATCTTATTTCTAAATTGAACAGACTTGCATTAGGGATTGACTCCTTGGTTTTGGATTACCAGCCCCCTTGAAATTACCATTTTCATTGTGAACTGTTGCCAGTAAAACTAACCTACTTTTTTTCTATGGCAAGTCTCTACCATTAAAGACTTCCCCTCCGTTTGCTCTATCAAGTCTTGCTTTACAAGAGTACTTAGACCATCAGCAATAGGGTTTTAAGTTTTTCCACACACAGTACCCCCTTCACACAAGTAATGCAATCAACCTCCGTAGTCTCTCCTTTTGCATCAGCTGCCACAAGAGACCCCCAGCCATCTTGTTGCCAGATGCGCATTTTAATCCTTCCACCAGGGACAATGTCATTGTCCTCAAACGTAGACTCATCTGGCAGATCTGCTGTAGGGAGTTGAAAAGAAAAGCAAGTCAACATAATCTCAGAGAAAACAACCAGCTTAAAAAAA
>VYZV01012932.1:11734-26644 GCA_013401275.1 Pandion haliaetus
GGGGGGGGGCTTTAGCATTTTTTTGTTTTGTTTTTCCTTAATAATTCTGTGCTTTCTTTCTCCTTTACACATTTTAAAGTTTACAGACACAGATGGTCCAATCGTATATGTAAAATTAAACATATGAAATGGCCTATTTGCATAAAATAAAGCATATGCATAACTGTTTGCAGAATCATGGCTTCAGTGTGCACGTCATAAATCCAGAGAGGGCTTGCCCATGGCTCCTGCTGGGCAGCCATACAAGTTGGCACACAGGGAGCCATCAGACACTCCCCTTCCTTGCTTTTTAGGAGTGGTCCACATCCCAAGGCACGTACCTAGTCAGTAAAAGAGAAAAGCAGGCACTTCGTCCTGTGCTCCTGTTTCTCATATTGAGACTGGGGAATGCATACAGTGGGACAAGTAACTTATGCCAAGTCACAGTGGTTATTTGCATTGTGGTCATCAGGGTGCAAGGCGGGACTGGATGGTGACTCTCAGAATTAAGTACTCTCCTCTTCTTGGGGTACTCAGCAGAGAATGAATAGCTAATTAGTAATTTGCCTTTGTGTGGTATGGTCCATGTGACTACCCTTGGATTTGTCATTTCATTCAATTGGGAGGAATTAAGCTAAAATAAAGTGCAAAAAGGCTTGATGCATTTTTTTTTTCCTAATCCATTTCAAACCCTTGAGCTCTTAAACAGGGCCTGTTGGCACATCTGAATGCCTTTGCCTGGTTAGCTCTCACAGTATGATTTCATGGGGGCATCCTTTTACAGGGGTTCACAGAGACTTCATATGCTGGCAGCAAGTGTGTCCCTATTGGGCTTTGCATTTGCTGATGATTGAGGTGTAAACCCCTGTGAAGAGGAAATACCAGCATGCTTGTCACCTCTACTGAGCATATTTCCATGTTTCACCGATCCTTTGTAAGTACTTGGTACAGAAACAGCTCTGTTTATTGGAGGTGCTTGTTCCCCAAGCTCCTGGGACTGTGCCCAGTTGCAATCACAGCAGTGTTATTGCAGTTCCTTCCTGTCCCTTTGATGTAGCATTTGCTTTTTAAATTCCTGCTGCTTTCACTCATTTTTCTCAGTCTGTTTTTTGGCTTGATTTCTGAAGGTAGTGGGGCTCTTTCAGGGAGAAGGCCTTAATAGGGAGCGCATGTTTCTCCCACCTCACTGTTTCGCTAATTCATAGTGTTAAAGCCTGATCAATTTACTAGCACCAACAACCCCTAGAAGCACAGCAAGGACTATATCAAATACAGCATCCACTATATAATGCTTAGAAGAAGTCAGCTTTAATAAAAAAGAAACTGAACCCTGTTTATTTCCCAGCTTCTCTCCTTACTCCCTCAAATTACTGCAAGAGTTTAAGCCAACTGGTGCCTTGCAGGATGAAGCTATTAAACGTTGAATGCCTTGTGGCAAAACATGTAGGAGCATAACTATTAGCAAAACTGAAAGGACTCTCATGTATTCGGTTTTGTGGTCCAAGAAGAGCAAGATGAGATGACAAACCTGACATGAACACTCAACCTAAACGGGTTATAAAACACTTTTAGTTAGATTGTCCAAGGTGCTCTATGTGGTCACAAAGGCTTAGGGTTTACAATTTTTTATTGTAAAGTTGGCAGAGGCCCTATGGCTCCACTTAGGATTTTGAAGGGCATTACCATGTTAGAGAGAAATTGGCATTTCTCTTTCTGTATATGGAAGGAGGATGAAGGTATAAAACCCAAAATGAAACAAGAAGGCTACTACTACTACTTTTTTCCTAAACTTAGTGTGGCTAAAATCTAGCAAAAGATGTACTCCAGGTATGCCTGGAGGGATTTATTTTGCCTTACACAACTCTCTTAAACCACCTTTCTTTTTTCTTTTCTTTTTTNAATGTATGAGAGCTCAGGATTTCACAAACAAATTGAAATTTACTGTAAATTAATAGTGGGATTGAAGGAAAACTTTAAATGTTGTGTTTTAATGGAATGAGCACACCTATTGATCTTGATGTCAGGAATGTTACGTCTGCATTCTTGGGTGAGCAACTTACCTCAATGTTTCTAAAGTAGAAACAGCACTCATTCCCTTACAACACATCTTGTGAAGAATTAAGGTCACAGTCCTACTCCAATGAAGTTTAGTAGGAGGAAGATCCAAGTTCATTTTAAGAAATGTCAGACAAATTTTGCCCTCAGTTAGACCCTATGGACTTTTGTGGGAGTGAGAGGGTGGCACAAGAAGCAGAATTACTCTGTTGTCCTTTCCTATTCATGCTGTGCCAATCATCACAGCATCTGAGCACTTTCCCAAATTAAGACTAAACAAAGAAGACTAATGTCTGTCATGTGAAATTTCCTCTCTGTTCCTCCCCCACAGAGAAAAGTTACATGAATGCTGTGTAGAAGGGATGTTGTGATATTCACGTAAACAAAAAAGGTAAATGCATATTACAAAAAAAAAAAGAAAAAAAGCAGACATGCTTATTTACTGCCTGTTGGGAAAGAAAAGTTTGAATAAATGAGCTTTATAATTGAACTGGAAAGGCTTCTAGTTTGTTGACATACTGTCCTTTGAACCAGATTTTCAAGCCCCAGACCCAGTTTTCATTCACTGTAAACTTTCAGTAATGAACACTGGGGTCGAGGTGAGGGAAGACTAACAATGTGGACTTACAAATAGAAAACATCATTATTATACACTGAAAAGGAAACAATGAATGTGAAGGACATCTTCTAATAATTTGAATTATTTACTGAAATTTACAGTGATATTGTTTATTTTTTTTTAGTAAAGGACAAACCATGGTCCTTTACCATAGGATGGGTAAAGTCTGGAGCATCAGTTAATTTTGGTGGCCATCAGCAGCAATGCGGATACGAATCCCAGCAGTTGCATTTCTAGCCATCCATTCCAATACTTAGACTTAGGCACCCTCAGGTCCAAATCTTCTGCTGATGTCAATTACTATACATCCTGTGATTTCCATGTCCCTATGAATCCATTAGTTGACATGGTGCTTGCATAGCCAGTTTGATTTACAGACTTGCAGAAATTTTGTGGGCGCAAGGGCTAACATCACACGCTAAGGAAAAGACAACGCAGGGACCAGAAGGACCTAATGCACATTACCACATCAGACATACATAACCTCACTGCTGCACTAACCAACAAATCTCTACCAAGAACGCTGGAACATTTAAATAGGATCTAGATCAACATCTAATTATACTGAAATGGCATTGTCTTTGCTAGTCAGAAAGCAGGGATGCTACGCAGTTCCTAAAATGAAATAACAGCCTATTTTCCAGTTACACACTCTGCGCTCTGGCTGGTTTCGGTAGCCCCGCTAACCACTGAACTAGTAAGGGCTGGTTATCCCCACTTCAGTAATTACAGCTCTTTCTCTGTAAGACAGGCGTGTACGTGCACAGCTGTCTGTCCTGATGGTCTGCGCTGGTAGCTCCTTCACACAGACATGTTAAGCGCTCTGCCAGCGGCAAAGCTGGGTCCTCAACTTCATGTTCCTTTCTTCTGGAGGGAGGGGGGAAAAGTACAGTGTCAAAATGTTCAAGGAACAGAATGTATTTATTTGGAACTGTGGTTAAGAAATTGCTCGAATTGATAAAGTTTAAGCCCTTTTACACAGTTTCCTCTGATTTTTTCCTCTCCTTTTTTCCTTCTCATCAGCAAAATTCTCCCACTCCTACAATTGCACTTGTTGTGTGTTGGTCATGTTGTTATTCTCTTAAATTGGATGTTCTCAGCCCTTCCCTTTTTATTTACTTTGAAACACAAACGCCATTTCCAATGCCAACACAATAATTCTACAGCTAAGCCCAGGGGAGCTTTGAGTGGGTAAGGAACAAAACACTGGATTCACTTAATAGTAAAATTAGCTGGAGCCACCATTTTACTTTCCATACATATTTTATAAAGGAATCACATCCAATAGCCTTTGGTTTCACTGTTAGGATTTTTTTACATTCTCCTACATTTGGACTTACCTTTGGCTCACGGCAAATTGTAGATGTGGCCAGGGCTTAAGAGATTTGGTAATTAAAAACTTCCCTGCCACTTTCTGTATGCACAAGCAGATTATCTGGTGCTGCAAAGATTCTTACAAATGATACTCTAGCTGCCAGCATCACCAGAAAAGTCAGACACATTTCCCTCTATTAAGTTCCAAAATAGCATATGGTCTAACAGCCTCTAAAAGATGCTGTCGACGAAGACAATCGCTGACAAGGTCAAGCCTGGTCATAGCTGGGGAGATGGGGTTTATCAATAAACAGAAGAGGTCTGGAAGGCAGCCTAGCTTCTAATGAGAGCAGATCTCAGGCACAAAAGCAGACCAATAAAGCGGCTTGCCCAATCCCAAGGAAAATTAACTGCATCTTCATCTACTCTGTTGTGAAGCAGAACTGAATGTGGTGAGTGACTTCCAGACTGAGCTTGTATAACTGAAAGCACAACTTTATCCAAGATCTGAATTCATAAAAGGCTATTAAAAAGTGGCCTGTCTGGTTGCTTGAGTCATTTTTTTCATCAAAATGTTTTCTCAGAAAGCCCACAGCACCAAAGGCACTGTGTATCTGTGCATGCATGTGCAATGCCATTTGTATTATTTTCTCCTGCGGCCAGTGGTTATGTATGCCTCTCACAGGCTGCTTCTGTGTGTAACTCTATGACAAACAGAGCAGAAATTATTTTTAAAATACACAGGCAATGCTTATAGTCATCCTTTCTTACTATTGGCAATATCACAAACCCCCTACTAAGAGAGAAAAGATTTTATTATTTGTTGTGGGTTTTGTTTTGTTTTTTTTTTTTTTTCCTAAAAAAATGTTGTACACCAAAGGTCCCTTTCTTGGATTAGGTCCTCATCCATCCACTGAGGGATTTATAAGAGAAAGAAGAATTTTCATATTTCTGCCTGTGGGATCTCAAATGTCTTGTGAATCCTATCCTGATCTAAATTAACATAGCGCTACTGCTCAATCAATTCTATTAAATTTGGTGGAGTTTTTTAAATTTATAACATAATAATTGAGATCAAACTGTGACCATGATTTTTATAAAATGGTAAGGGTTAGAGTGCCCAGCTTAAGATGTTTCTAGAAGGCTGGCCTTTCAGAAACTCGTGAGCAGACCACTCCTCTTCCCTGCCTTCTCTCTAAAAATGAGAGGCTTTGGGGTGTTTCAGGTTGTTGAGCCAAAATAATGAGTCATTTCTGAAAAGGGATTCTTTTTAATGTTGGCAACCTTATCTACCTGCCTCTGGCAGCACACCGGCCATGAGAATTGCCTGCATCTTGTAAATAACAGTTGGTCAGTGTAACAGAGGCCCTACAGTTTCAGGTGCTTTGATGTTATTTCATTTTGCGCCCTTTGATTTGATTCATAAAGTGGTGCGTAGGAATTCTTTGTAGTGTTCCTTAGCGCGATTAAATTTCCAGATGCTTTCCCTCCACTATAGCTCTGATTATATCTTGGGAACAGGCCTTTTTGGTTAAAGGGTGCTGTTTTTAAACATTCATTTTTCAGGCTGTTTTCTGTTCAGGTTCTGGTCTGTCGCCTTCTGGATTGTGACAGGCATTGAAATGCTCTTGAAAACAATGATGTCATTCCTCTCAAAAAGACTCCATTTCCTCTGGTTTGTTGTGTCTAAACTATTTTAATGGGCAATATCAGCTACATGCCATTTATTGAATTATTAGGCTTCAGACAGGTTTAGCAAACAAGTTATTGACCTTCAAAAGCTGGATTTTTACATATGCAAACAGTGGTGTTGTCCACAGCACGTTTGTAGTGCTGCCTTTCTTAGTTTTGAGACAAACTAGAGTTGACAAGATGTTGGGTTTCATGGAGGGGGAGAAGAAGAAACTTGGTGGGCAGGTTTTGACTTAATACAGATACAAATTTCCTAGCAATTATCAATTAACTTTTATTATAGAAGATACATTCACACCTAATTTACCACAGTATCATTCTGGATTGTGTTAAATTAAATAGAGTTTCTCAGGATTTACAGTAATATGCCCTAGATTAGATTCTAGCCAGCAATTTGAAAAGGGAGAGAGGGTTTTGGCTGATTTCATTTTAGGAACTCACAGTGATTCTTCCTGAGCAAAGAGTGTGAGTTCACATTTCTTTGTACAATATTACTGTAGTCATGTTTATGGATTAGATCCATCAGACTGTAAAATATTAAAAAAACTGACAGAATGGCAAGCTCTTTCTTTTTTTTATAGTGCTGTAGGCATATGCATTAGAAAATAAAGATGGAGTCTTGCGTAAGAGAGATGACATGTTAATTCAAAAGGAGCAGCAGAAGAAGATAATAAACACAGGAAATTTTTTGAGGAAGGGAGGCTAAAAATGAAATAATGAGCTTATGTGGCTGTCTGGGTATAACTTCAGAATTGCTTTATCATGTTTAAATAAATATAGACTAGTCTAAAAGTCTTTAAACAAATAAAGACTAATCCAGGAGTCTACATAGGGAAGTGAGTTTTGACAGGTACCCAAAAACCATGTATGAATAGTAACAACATGCAGCCTGTTAGCTTCTAGTCACGTGCTCAGCTCATTAAATCATGGTGCCTAGTTGAATGACAAATTTACAGATCTGCTTATAATTTGGATTGATGTCATCATTATGGCACACTCAAATGTAAATGCTTTCAGCTATGCAAGTAAGGCAAATACCTTCCCCTTTTACCCTCTAAATGAACTATAAGTTTAGGACATGAAATAGTCCGAAAAAAATGAAGAATGAAGACTAAAAGCATAGAAGCCAACCACCACGCTGCTCTGCTCAGCCTTGTTAACAGTTGTCACCACCTGGCAGAAGTCCCTGAATATGGCTGCTGTTACATCTTTGCTTCAGGACTTTGGTTACATTTTAAATGATACCTAGCTGAAATAAAGGACCACCACCACCTCTTGTTAGTTAAGAGTGCAGTTTTCAGTCTTCCAAAAGGAGTCATAAAGTCAGAGGTCAGTAAGATTGCAAGAGTAATATCAGAAACAAAAAGCTAAACAAGTCCAAATGGGACCGTAAAAAAGCCATTTTGCACAAACCAGCATATTTTTAAATTAGTGTTTTGCAAATCACTGGGCCTACACCCATTGCCCTATTTTTCACCTGCTGCAAATCTCTCAAAGCATCAGTGATGCTGTTGGACTGAACTTGGTGCAGCTTACAAGGGTGATGCTGGGAGAAGAGAGCATGGTCTATGTCACTGCTTCTCAGCTTGGGGTTGCCTCACAAAATGACCGTGGGGAAAAAGGAAACAGAACACATCCTACATACCCTAACATCTGCAATTGAGAAAAGAATCTAAATCGGGAAAAAGCAAGCAATATAAGAGCATTCAGAATTTATGCTAATTTTGAGCTGAGTGTAGCAACACTGAACAGGCACTGGGATGTTTTCAAAAATTTTTAGATGGTCTCTAATGGGAAAGGTTGAGAAGCACATTCCTCTGATCAGCTGCATATATCTCTCGCAGGTCAACCTCATTCTATTGTTCTGTGAGAAGGACGTGGAGGTGACGGACGTCCTGATCTCTCAGAGTTTGGATGAAGATGTTTGTTTGCAGACTAAAGGCTAAATTGATCATGCAGGAAAATCTGACAGGGAAACTGTCTCTTGATTTTCAGGAAAATATTTCAGAAATCAGGAAATTGCCACCAAGTTTCCATTTTCCTGCAGAAGACTTAAACTGAAGCAAAATGGTGATTTTAGTGGAGCTTTGACAAAAGCTTGCTTTGTGTTGGCTTTACTGCCAGTTGTTCTCAGTCAAAGCAAAAAGAAGAAAAAAACGTGGGTGAGGAACAACAACAACCAAAAAAATACAGGCCCAAGGTTTTTTGGAGGACAACTGCTATGAAAGCCACGGTACTTGCACATGGCATATGCCTTCTGTGAGGGGGAATTAAATTTGCTGAAAATATTCTCTCAAGTAGGTGGAAAACAAATTTCTGTTATACCTGTGAGCCTCTCACAAGGCCAAATCCATGCCCATCTACGAAGTCTATCGTTGGCTAGCTAACCTGTGCGTTGTACCTTAAGATCACAAAGTCATTGACCTGTAAGGACTGATGGATTTTGCTTTCATAACTTTTATTAGAAGGTTAATTTCAAACAGAAAGTATTACTTCTGTATTACAGAAATGTAAGGCTTTCTGACGAGGGCAGTAACCAGTTCATTGTTCTTACATCATATACAAATGCTGACATGGCACCTTTTTTTCAAATATTCAGACAAGCGATTAGATACAGCCAAAGGCAATTAGTTAAGAAAATGACCCAAGAAGGGCCTGAAATTTCCTTGTGGGAAACAGACTAGATAATCCCTTGCAATCCGTTTTGAGGCCATTTATTCTGATTTTGCAAAAAGCTTCAATCACTTCTGTCAGACTTTATTGACAAGTACTTTGAACATATCAAATTATCTGAAAGCATTTGTAGAAGAGCTTACCTGACAAAGAATGAAGTTCATATTTCCATTTATCGTTGGTTTGAAGAGGGATACCACAAAAGGATGTGTTACGGAATACTCGAGGCATCATTCACAAGGACAATTTAGTGACATTTGCCTATTCTCTTGGTTACATCTGCTAATGATTGCTTACCTAAGTCACCTCGCGTGGACTGTCTGTGTCTGTGTACCACTTCTACTTCAAAAAGTTTCAGCTTATACATCGCAAGGAGGAAATAGCAAGTACCGACCAGAGAACGGTGCTGTCGTGTGCGCAAATACAAATATCGGTAGAAAGACCACACGTCCTCTAAAGAGGAGCGCGTTTGTGAATACTGAGTAACCCACTGTGTTGAATCGTGCCATTAAATCATTCCATTCCCCCCCTCGGAAGGGCTCTGAGTGCACAGGTAGAGCGCAGTGGGCTGGCACCAGCAAGGGAGTGCTCTGCTTCCATCTCTCGGTGGATGAACGGAAGGGCAGCCAGGTGACACCACCTCATCCAGAGTCTTCATCGACCCAAAAGCCAGAAGAATGGATGCTTCAAGGAGGAGGACAACTGTGCTGTGACAAACGGGAGCACCGTAGAGATTCATTTGCATAAGCTTTTCTTCCAGGGCGTTCCCACCACTGCTCTGGGACTCACCGTAACCGCAGCTACGTGTGAAGTGTACAGGTCGCGGGCACCGATGCCCGAAGAGAGAAAAAAGGTGACTAGTTTGCGGTAAGGAATCTTTTCAAATTACTATCAGATGCTGACTCCTAGCCATTAAAACCCATACGCCTTTGGGAGGACTCTTCAATAGGCAGTGACAAAGAGGGAAACAAGGACAGAGAAGGGCCCTTGCCAGGGGATACGGCAGTGACTGCTGAAGCCGACAAGGCTGGCAGCAGAAGAAGGACCAAAGCTGAATCCCCGTCGGTGGGCTAAAGGGTGCAGCCGTGGGCGACAAGCACAGGACTCTTCCCGGCTGCCTGGAACTGAGGCGGCTGCATGTGTCTGGGGAGTGTGGGAACATACAGACCTCTGGCACCAGCCCGTGACTGGCACCAGAGCCAGGAGGGAAAGTTGCCTCTCTGATGCTGGTAGGCTCTGGGCTCAGTTCATAAACTCCTGCCAAACGTAGTGAGGATGGATGAGAGGGTGGCACACCATCCATAGCACAGGAAGCTGCTCACCCTGCTCCTTCGGCTCGGTAGTCAAATCTCTGAGGCTGAGCGCTGCAAAATCTGCCTAGCAGGCTGCTAAGGAAAAGGAGGGTCTCGGCCACAGATCAGACCCTCACCACCTTGCCGCCAGCTGCGTAGCATAGACAGA
Source organism: Pandion haliaetus (assembly GCA_013401275.1). NCBI lineage: Eukaryota > Metazoa > Chordata > Aves > Accipitriformes > Pandionidae > Pandion > Pandion haliaetus. The sequence continues at coordinate 21,528 of VYZV01012932.1, forward strand.
AGGATACAGAATTAGAGCCACATGAATTTCGAAAGCTACAAGTTAAGCAGCATTTTAAGAGATATCATTACCCTTTATTTCCGTAACAGAAATCTCTGTGACTCTATTTTATAAAAAAAAGTTCGTGTTGGTTCTCTCAGAAACTCCAGGTGGACACTTATGTGTGCTTCCAATCCCAAGTCTGGTTGCTGCTAACGTCTCCCGCAGAAGAATTACATATATTTCAAAAGTAACAATGAAAAGAAATGGGCTAATGTAATTACTAGAAACAAAATTAATTTCTTCACATTATACTGAACACGTTGCCTGTACTTATAATAGAGAACAGATACTACCCAAACTCTTTCATGAAATAAAATACCCAATTTTGTTCCAGCACATCTACCTTGCTCTATATTTAGGTACAATTCTCCACCTGAAATATTTGCCTCTTTTAAGAGGTGGGCTTGTATTCACCCATATTCTCTGATTTCAAATGCTTGGAGGTTTTAAGTCTGCTCATACCATTTTGCATTTCCACAATGTAAACCCTTACAGACACTGTTGTCTTACGAGGTGGAGGGCCTTTGGGTCTTTTTACCTACTATTATTTGCACTCCAACCTTTAGCTTCAACTTAATTAAGATTTTCATGGAAAGATGAAGTAGACAAAGTAGAAACAGAATATATAAGGCACAAGTCTCTGTGCTTTCATTTTATCTTCAGCTAACTATATGAAATTATACACTCTGTAAAGCACAATAGAAAATACAAACTCCCACTTGAGAAAGAAATCAAGTATGTGTTATTATTACACAACTTTTTAAGTATGGAATTACCTCTATGTCTATATTTAAGTCTCATTTACTGAGAGCAAGAAAAGGCTTTCTTGACTCAGGATCAAATTTTAAAGCTATTACTTGTTTTTTACTGAAACAAAACAAAGTTTTAGGGAAATGGCATTATGATATGTTGTATGACTTTTAAGGGTAATCAGGGATGTCATCATTCAAAAGAAACATTAAAGAGTTTGTAGATCAGCAAGCTAAGTAAAAATTAGTATTTCATTGTTGAACCTTACTCTCGATAATTTACTGTTAACTTATCAAGACTCATAACCTTGGGATTATTCACTAGAAGCAGGCATGTTCAAAACACTACACACTTCTTGCCATCCAAATGTCATTTCTTGGGACATATAAGTGCCTTTTATGACTACTAGCCTTAAAAACTTACTTACCATCTACTGGTCCTTTCTGTTCAGTTCCACTTAAGGACCAGAAGTGTTTCGCTGCCGAGTGCTCAGATCACCTGGTTACTGAAGTGAATCTCCATCTCCCACTACTGTGCAATGAAACCTTTTAAAATCTATTCACTCTAGCTGCTAAAGACGGGGGATAAAATGCATTTAGCTCTAGGAATAGTGTGAGGAATCTTTGTCTAGCCTGTGATGGAAGAATATGTTTGGTGAAATGGTAAAATGATAATACCAGTTTATTACTGAGCTAGGATCAAGAGACCACCAGGGTAGCTCAAGCCCGTAGGAAGCTATCTCAAGCACCAATGCTGTAGTTCAGTCTGGTTTCATCAGTTTAGTGCCAGTGACATTTTTCTTCTCATTTGAGTCAACAGACTTTTGGGGTTTGGTGGCTGTTGGCACATAATACCAGCCTTTGAAATACTGATTGCTCAGCCAAAGTTAACAGAAACAGCTGCAAAACAAGATGTCATTATCTCTGGGTCTTGCTCCGAGTGAGCTACAAGTGCACTGCCATCTGCAAAGAGCAGTTCTTTAATAAGGGGACTTCTGAAGCCTTTGTTTCTGCATATAAACAAGCCAAATTACAAATGTCACTTGGGGAAATCTGAAACTGGACTCTCAGAGATAGACTCCGTTTGTTCGATCTGTTGCTACTGCAAAAATAAATCTCTGTAACACTGAGATGCTGTAGCTCTAATCACGTTTTGCAAGCCAGCTTTCCATCCAAATAGCCAATGGAAGTTGATCACTTCTTCAACTCATTTGCTTTGTGCCAAAGAGCAAGGCTTAGGTTGGGGGTTTGGTAGCTGCTTCTTTTGGTTTGGTTTTTTTTTCAATTTTCATGGTTTTCTGCATAGCATCATAGAAAGGCCTGTTTAATTCTTTAAACTCTTCCTAATAGTGTCAAATAGCATTAGTCAGCCTGATAGTTATAAACAGCCATGGCTGTAAAAGAAACATGGTATTGCGGGGACATAGCTAAGAAAGATTCAAAGCAGTGTTTTGCATGAAGCAGACCATAAATATACAGTCATTGCTGTAACTGCGGCACATTTTTCTAACCCATTGCCTAGTTGATGCTACAAATTTAAGTGTCTTTAAACTTTTGCAATACTGCTTCTCACAGAGAAAAATATGTGTATGATCAGTGGCTCAAACACATTTTAAATATTTCATTTTGTATCACACTGACGCAACACTGGGGGCATGAAAGAACATCATGACTTTCTGATCAATTTGAAGTCTTTGGCTATTGATTTGTTTTAATGATAGCCTTTGATTTTTTTTAAGTTGAAGATAGGCGGAGACTGCTATTAACTGAATGTAGTCTTGAAGAGTTCATGACCATGAGAAATTTTAAATGTCTCGTATTCTACAGGTAAAATATGAAGTTGACCGAAATGATAGCTTCAACTAACAATTATGTAGGCTTAATACCGAAAAATAAGGAACCTAAATTCATGTCCATTAAAGTCAATAGGAATCCAGACATTAAAGATCACAAAGTTGAAGTAAAATGATTTTATTAGATTTATGTGGACTCTTTGTACCAGAAAGCCTTCTCACATACACAGTGTTCTAGATTTTCACAAGCCCTTTTATAATGCATTGCTCCTTCCATTTCTCTTTTCTCAAAAGCCACTGACAATTCATTGGAAAAACAGCGACAACAGGTTTTAATAAAAAAACCCCAATGACTGCATGGTAATAAGGAAACTGTTTGGGTTAAGAAATGCAAAGAAGCATGGAACAAGACACATGAACCAGGGAGAGAGGATAGAAAGGCCTGGAAGAAAAAGTCATAGAATGCCACTGCAGGGCTCTAAAATAGGCATACGGATTAGGCAGTGGTCAGAACAGAGCAGCTGAACAGCTATTGAAAGGAAGTGGATTTATAAACATGAGTTCAAGCAACAGCAAGGAATGGCTTCAGCGCAGGAAACTATGGTAAATAGGAATGGCTGGGCTTGTTCAGAGCTGTGGGAAACATTAACAGAGTCATAAAAAGCTGAAGACTTTTGTTCATTTAAACATTTTAAGCATAGCATTTTCAAACTTATAAAATTTTTAAATCTTTTATTTTTTTTTCCTGGTGTATGGATAAAATTACTTCCTTTCATTCCTACCCATTGCTCAGTCTCCCTTTTAGGTTGAACATCTGCATACGCTTTCGCCGTACCTACTAAATCTTTAGGAGAAGACATTTGCTTTGATTGGTTTTGCAGCTTTTGTCAGAGTAGAACTGCCTTCCTAATATTAAGCAGGTACTGAAGGCTTACTGTCTTCAGTATGAAGTCAACAAGCTCCAACATATGAGCCTGAAGTTGAACAAGTCTTAAGACTCTTTCCTAAACGCGGAGGCTTGTCTGAATAGAGGCCTTAGAATGCAACTGGTGCTCTTTAAAGCTGTAGAAAGATACCCAAGCAGTATTTTAAGCATTGCAATTAACAAAACCACTGTTAACACTTCATACTTTTAATCCTTTTTAATGCTCTTCTGAGCACTATTTCTGAAGAAAGGGAATGTAAGCTAAATGTCCATAAAGACTTGCAAATTGCCATGCACTCAGATGCTTAACTTGGAGTTACACCTACATCTTTATTTAGGTATGTAACTAAAAATGGCCTGATTTTCTGAGGGCAAGGCTCTACGCGCAGATAGTATGTTTATTAGATCACTTGGGATAGTTGGAAAAAACAATTTTTCAGGCCCTCAAGCTTTTCAAGTCTTAAACAAATAAAAAAAGCTAAATATCATTTGCTCTTAGTTTAATTATTTTAAATAGGCTGGACAATTCAAGAGAAGTCTGTTGATACACAAGAAGCAGAGGGGGATGTTTGTCGGGGAAAAGGTGATAAGGTGTGAGCAACTATAAGACAAAGAAGAGACAGGCTGCAAGAATTTTGCTTGGACAGAATGTGATATAAAATCAGTGATACACGTGTCTTCGGTGAGCCAGTAACCTTTGCTATCAAGCAGAGTTATGACTTCCAGTTCTCAGACTTCTCTTCCACGAGGATCGAGATCAGAAGAAGAAGAGCAAAGTGACCGTTTTGTCAGAAGTGACTTTCAGGGAGGTTAACACTGAGTTTGGTCCAGAATTTGAGTCTTCTATCCCAGAATTCAAGAAGTACGCCATACAGCCATGACTGCTACTGCCATGTTGTTAAATTAGTTATGTTTTCAATACAGATTCCTGGGAGCCGAGACGTTTTTGATGTGCCTATGTTCTTGCAGCTCTCATGCAAGTTAGCCCTTCTGGACTGCTTCCAATCCTTTTACTATCAGCCCTACTAACATCCATGCAGTTTTGGCTACGGTTTTCGTAGCACTCCAGTTTGGGATCTAGATGGGATACACAGGCGTCTAGACCAGCTTTGCGAAGAGAATCAGTACAGGTTGTTGGCAAGGCACAGTACCACCTTACTCCAGCCTTGTGCCTTTTTGTACCATCTTGCCAGATTGTTTTGGTGGAGTGGTAAGCGCAGCAATGTGTTCTCTCTTGAGATATTAACATTTCTGGAATCGTGGCATGATTTGACAGGATCCTGCTGCCAAATATGTATTTTTCCAGTGCTGCTGCCTTGAGGCATTTCAGGCTCCAGATTTTTAAGGTGCAGTGGGGAAGCTAAATAATGTTCTCTGTTGACCCAAAATTTGGAAACTGGAGTTAGCTGGGACAAACTAACCGGCAAGACCTGGCAGGATTTACGATTCGGAACATCCTGATCTTGATTCTCACGGTTGCAACCAGCAGATCCCCACGCTGGTTCTTTATTTAGGCATCCTGCTTCAGGTGCCCGACATCAAAAAGTTACTCGGCCACTAAATCCCTGCCTCTCTCTCGGCTGCACGAGGAGATCGAAGAGCTGGATA
>VYZV01012933.1:0-14581 GCA_013401275.1 Pandion haliaetus
TTTTGCATAAATTATTTCAAATGGCCCTATGAGTAATACAGGTTAGCTATTACAAAGACATAAAAACTTCCTCTCCCTCTCCCTGCTCCTCTTCCTCACCTTCCCTTCTCTCCCCTCTGCTTCCAAGAGGGTCCGGTTTCCATGTTAGACTGCAGTAAACATTGTAGAATATATAGGCAAAATCTGTATTTGTTTAACTGTCTTATTTTTTCTAAGACTAAGATTTTACCCACTGAGCTGTTAGCTGTGTGATGTATGGCTTAAAGTACAAGAATATTACTTGTTTATATTTATGGTTTTCCCCTAGATGGAAAATACAAAACAACTTTAGGGACAGCAAGAACAGATGCAACAAAAAATGAAAGCTTTTATTTGTTTAAAGAGAAATTTAAAGATGTTTTATCTAAGGTTTTACATGAAGCTCTAAAGGTACAGGTGGGTACTTTCTTATAATAGAAGATAAATTGAGATGCCCATACCTTTACTTATAAATGGCTAGATAGCTCCCCTATTCATCAGATATTAATGAATCTTGTATGTATGTCACAATTTTCCTTAGTGTGTTATTAGATATTTCATTAGGACAAATATTTCAACTAATTTGATTTTAATAAAAGCAAATTTTGCAAGAGACCCATCACCATGTCTCAGAGTAGAGCCTAGTGGAGATAGCTGAATCAGACCTGCTTTTCTGCAGCCTTTAACAAGAGCTGCCATTATACCAAGTAATTATAGCCCATCAGAGACACATCCAGAAATGCTCTATTTTTTCCTGCTAAGCTCCAGTTCTAAGTGCACTTTTTGGGCTGAGATTATACACAACCCTGTGCTGGTATGACTCAAGATCAAGATTTTCTGCAGAAAACCTGAGAGAGTATGTATCCAGGTGGAAAATTTTTAAAAAAGCTGCTAGATGGAAAAGATGGCATTGAAAAGAGTAGCATATTTTGAGATTGCAGGGGCTAGAAGAATAAAAGGCACTAGGACCTACAAAACTGGATGTCCTGCAATGTATTTCTGTTTAAGTGTGTGAACATCTGAACTACTTCTTTAAGAAGTTTGGAAAATTTCCCTCTTTTCCTGGACTGAAACCTTGGGGGGGGAAACACATCACACGACGACAATGGGACAGGCAACTTATCTTCCTGCTTTCTGCTCTTTTGCCCTCTGCCAGCACCAGCTTCCATTACCAGCCTTAACAGTAACTATTTTATTATTCTAAACAAATTTCCTATCTAGGTACATCCAGGTACAGATGTACCTGGTTCATGTTTGTTTAGTACACTAATGATCTAATTAGTAGACAAAATTATTTAAATCCTGGTTGTCACTATATTTGCTAGAGAAATACCAATGAGAACTGGTATGTCTGCTAAGTAGAATGCAAAGTAGATTTTAACAAGCTTGTGGAGGTATCAAAGCAGTCCAATTTTTATGTCACAGAGCTCACTACAAGGTAGTATCTACAGCTTTGTCTAAATTTCCGTTTACAGCTATCTTGAGCATCCACACACCATACTGCAGACAGACCCTTAACTGATGTTTTTATGTATAATATACTTTGTTAACACATATTGTGCTGCATGTCACAGCTAAAGCAATTCCATTTCATAGCAGCAATAACATTTGTTTTCATTCCACCTTCGAACATGACCAAAACCTTTTAGAACACTGCAGCAGAAATGGAATTATCAAAATCAATGTTTATGTATCAAAACATGTGGATTTGATTAGGGAACTGGCCTAGCATGGGGGAAACCCAGGTTCAATTACATTGTTTTATATGAATCAGGACAGACTTTTTTCTTGCTAGAACATGCTGGATTAGCAGACTAAGGATTTGAACCTCTATTTCCTTTAATAATCAGTCTATTTTTCCCTTCTCTTTCATCAAACTTGCTATTTCTTTGCAAAGCATCCCCTCTTGACTAAAAAGCTCATTTGATGAAATGTCATACAGTGAAAGGGTGTTCCAGCCAAAATTACTCATAATACCCATAGATTAGCATGCAAATATAGCAGCTTCCACTTTATAAGTGGAGAAATTAAATCTCAGGTGACAAGTGATATGCACAGGATCATGATGCAACTCAGTGGTTTAGGACTGAGATTTGTTTGTGCTTTATGTAATAGACCACAGCGTTATACAGATGACCTATATACTTATTCAGACCTTCTGTTTTTCCAATTTGTAAAATATATCAACAATGGAAAGCATGAAATATGAAAACAGTCAATTTAGAATAATAGAAATTATTACTTTAACTTCCCGAATCAGTTGTATGACCATGAGCACATGGAGTAAGTTTGCTTACATCAGCCAACAAGGAACACAAAAGCATAAGCCTGTGCCTCTCTCCTAAAGTAAGCCCTGACCCACATTTGACAATAAAAGTCTTTGTTGAAAGTTGGATGCTTAGCCCCAACACCTGTCGTACATTCAAGTGCCCAAATTGTCCCTTTTGTATATGGACTATGATGACTCTTCAGTTGGAATGGGAGAAGAGACAGAGTAGGAATTAGTGGTTTGAACACTCACTGAGGAAACAAGCAGCACACATTTATTGCATTCAGACTGAGGAAGTCTGGACCATGGTTTCCAGATCCCCAGCAAACTCAGAAACTGCCAGCCTGGAAGAGGTGCTAGAGGAAAGCTGTCTCCATTTGCTCTGTTGATTTATACTGGGTCACTACAGAAAGGAAATTTTATGCAAAGGGTAAACAAGGAAAACAGAAAGTATGGCTTGCTTAAGCCAGAGAGGGTAGGGATAGGCAGTGCGAAAAATCCTGGGTTCTGTCCAAGCTTCTAATTGTGTTTATGTAATTATTTTTATTTTTTTTAAAGTGCCTTGTTGCTGAAACAGGCTGTTAACCAATATAATTAACTTTTCTTCAGAAAACAACAGTAAATAAAAGTTTACTTAATTAAATATGCTTTCTCAATTACTGTGAAGAACAGATCCTTTTTTTCCAATACGCTTTCTTGAAATACGCAAGTCTGTTGTGCTTGGTTGCCCTACAGGAGCCTCTGGGTCCTTTCAGCTGCTGTGAAAATGCACAGCAACTGCTGGTCCCTCGTTGTTTGTATCTTCAGTCACGCATGAGACCCAGCTCAGAGGAATTTCAAAATGATATGCTGGCTGATTTGCAAATGAGAAAATTTACTTGCTGGTGGAAGACAAACAAGAAAAGGAGTTTAATGAATGTTAAAAACCAGCTATATATTGCAGGGTTGAAATTTGCTTCACTACACCACGTCAACTAGGGTCAGATATGTTACATATTTGGTAACTTTGGTCAGGACTAAAGATCTCATTGATCTTTAGGGACACATTTCATTATCCAAAAGCTAATGTGTCTGATCTTTCTAAACCGATCAACAGGGCTTTCTTGTATAGGTACGAGTTTGGAAATATATTTACTGCTGTTGATGCTTGCTTTCATTATTTCAAAAGCAGGAAGGGATTTCTTCTGAATGCCATTTTAACTGCTTGTAAATAACAGCTTCCAAGAGAGCTCATTAGGGGCAATTATACCTTAATCTAAATGATCATGGCTTTCAAGATATGTCTAATTTTGCTGCAGTCACCTCTGCAAATATTAGAAAATCAAGCTTGCTCTTGGCCTTGTCTGAGATCTTCTTCTAGGCCTATGACAGATCACTTATAAAATGATGATTATCAGGTAAGCCCTCATCTGCTGTAGGGCTACTGCTATGCTGGGTAATGCTGGATAACACTGGTGGTGCTGATGCAGGGGGGATAACAAAACTAAGGGGACATTAGTTCAACTTGCCCAAGATGGGTTTGTGCAGAATAGTATGTATAATATTCAGTTCAAAAGGGCATGCCAGTGTTGCTGCAGATGCATGGTAAGGAGGCAAATACAAAATGACCACAATACTGATGCTGGGGAAAGGGAATTATGTGCAAGACAAAATAGGTATTTAAAAGTCTGGAGCCACAGGATTAAGATGACCTGTAAATGCAATGATTTCTGAATGAGGTTCTACATGTTATTTATCAAAGTCATCTGCTATTTCATAATAAATTACTCACACCATAAGAAAGTTTGCAAGCCACCTCACTTGTGGAAAAGGGGGTTATCTTCCTTGATATGAATGAATGTACTTATCAATGATGCTTAATGGTATTTTTCCTCATTTACTTGCATAGTCAGGTTTAATAGTCTGCTTCTTTGTTGTTTAGGCTTATTGATCCCAACACTGTTTGTATTGGCTTCTGGAGACTTACAAAGAGCTCTTTTGTGCACTATTAATGCACAGATAACATTTTGGGGAACATACCATCTTAGACAAAAAAGCCCGGGGTCTTGTATGATGATTATAGTTACTCTATTTATGCTGCATTCACTACCTTACTCCAGGTGAAAATCTGCTCATGGACCTTTTGAAGATGGCTTCCTTGAATTATTGTTTGAAAACATTCTTTAAATTCATAGTCTTCAGATTTGTTTCAATATTCTATTTTTATTTCTTTTTGCTTTTCTGCATGAGAATTTCTCTTTTTATTGTGTGTCTTCCATCAATAAAATTGATATATTGTGTTGTTGTGTATCGATCGTAAAAGAAGGCCTAGGTAACATCAGCTTGGTTGATACCAACACATATTGGTATTACACGTTAAATTTTCTCTACTGTCACAAATACATTTTCTCTTTATATACATAATTTTCCTTGTTTGGTAGAAATTTTAGCCTTTCACAGAATATCAGAAAAATACAAGCTTTTTCTTAGGCTATTATCTGAACAGAATCTATGAGCATTGTTGAATTTGTTTTCATTGTCTAGTAATGAAATAGATCTTTAATAAATCATAGGAAATGTTCATGTATTATGTGCTGGGTAGAAAACAAAAGTATTGTATACGTTTGTGCACTGTAATGCATAAGTTATACTCAAGTTCTTCCTTCAGAACTTAAAGGTTACACCCCGATGAGAAAGAGGAAAAAAGTCCATGTACTTAAATTTTTGATCAGATATTTTTAAATTGGTTTTGTTTGTGTTAAAAATTAGATTTTTCAAACAGTGATTCAAAATGATTAAGGCTTTTGAGCCTGTCTCCCATAACATCCTCCTTGTCAAACTGATGAAGTATGGGCTGGACAAATCAACAGTGAGGTGGTGTTGAGGTTTAACCCCAGCCAGCAACTAAGTACCACGCAGCCGCTCACTCACTTCCCACCACCCAGTGGGATGGGGGAGATAATCAGGGTAAAAAAAGTAAAACTCGTGGATTGAAATAAGAACAGTTTAATAGAACAGAAAGGAAGAAACTAATAATGTTAATAATAATAATAATAATAAAATGACAATAATAATAATAAAAGGCTTGAAATATACAAAACAAGTGATGCACAATGTAATTGCTCTCCACCTGCCGACCGATGCCCAGTTAGTTTCCGAGCGGTGATCCCTCCCAGCCCCACTCCCCCCAGTTTATATACTAGACATGACGTCACATGGTATGAAATATCCCTTTGGCCACTTTGGGTCATCTGCCCTGGCTGTGTCCCCTCCCAACTTCTTGTGCCCCTCCAGCCTTCTTGCTGGCTGGGCATGAGAAGCTGAAAACTCCTTGACTTTGTATAAACATTACTTGGCAACAACTGAAAACATCAGTGTGTTATCCACATTCTTCTCATACTGAATCCAAAACATAACACTATACCAGCTACTAGGAAGAAAATTAACTCTATCCCATCTGAAACCAGGACAGGTGGAATGAAAACTGACTGAACTGCTGGGCTCAAAGTGCTGTGATCAGCAGAATGAAATCCAGCTCGAATCCAATTACTAGTGGTGTACCCCGGGGATCAATACTGGCTGAACACTTTTTAACATCTTCATTAATGACCTGGATGGTGTGGCAGAGTGCATCCTCAGCAAATTTGCAGGTGATATAAAACTGGGAGGAGTGACTGGTAGACCAGATGGTTGTGCTGCCGTTTAGAGGGACCTTGAAAGACTGGAGAAATGGGCCAACAGGAACTGCATGAAGTTCAGTACAGGGAAATGCAAAGTCCTGCACCTGGGAAGAAATAACCCTATACACCAGTACAGGTTGGGAGCCAAATGGCTGCAAAGAAACTAGGACCTGGGTGTCCTAATGGACAAGAAGTTGCATATGAGCCAGCAATCTTCCCTTGAGGTAAAAAAATCCAACAACATCCTGGGCTGCAATAGGGAAAGCAGCAGGTCATTGGAGGTGATATGTCCGCTCTTCTCAGCACTGGCAAGACCACATCTTGACTACTGTGTCCTGTTCTGGGCTCCCTACTGCAACAAAGACATGGGCTTATTGAAGTGGGTCCAGTGTAGGACTCAAAGATGACTAAGCACCTGAAGCATCTTTCATGCGAGGAGAGGGTGAGAGAACTGAGCTTGTTCAGTCTGGAGAAAAGAAGGCTCGGGCAGGGATTTTATCAATGTGTATAAGTACCGGATGTAAGGGAGTAAAGAAGATGGAGTCAGGGATCCTCTCAGTGGTGCCTAGGGACAGGACAAGAGGCAACGGACACAAACCGAAATCAGCAAATTCCATTTAAGCATTTTCCATCTTATTTCCATAAGAGACTTTGAGGCTGGTCAAACACCTGAGCTGTTTGCCCAGAGAGATTGTAGAGTCCCTATCCTTGCAGGTATTCCAAACCTGACTAGATATGGCTTTGTGCAATCTGCTGTCGTTTTCCCTACTTGGAGCATAGCATGGTGGACTAGACAATCTCCAGAAGTCCCTACCAACCTCAGCTGTTATGTGTGTGTCATTCTGAGTGATTGTCTATGTGTGAGTTAGTGAAACATAGGTAGTACTTACTCCCTTTGCCCTTGATTGCCTTGAATGTGGATCTCTTTTTGTGTGATTTGTCCTCATTCCTTGATGTGGATAACTTGGGCAGTTTAATCTGGAATTAACAAATGTAATTCACTAATTTACTTGGGTTTTTTTTGAGAAGAGATGGTAGAAGCTGTATTGACATATGCAATGGAAAGTGCACTGATGTGGAACATTAAAACAGAAGACATTTTCTTTTCATGACTAACCTGCATTTTCCATAGCTGTAAGTACTTCTACAAAGTATATTTACTTCTATGGGATTCACTTTGCAATTAAAACATTCAGTTTAGGCATTTATTTATGGCTTAGCTTTTAGTCACTATCAGTTGCGGCCAAACGGTGATTCATGTCATCCTAAGACAGGTACTTACTGGCTACTGAGCTGAAGGAATCCATAGGCCACACTGAATGACAACTTTGATCCTCACTGGCTGTAATGGGACTTCAGGTACCCCAAAACATTTGCCCAATGCTGAATCCCACTTATCTGACTAAAAAGTGTTTCTTGTCTACAAGTGTTTGAAGTGGTCAAAATACCTCTTTTCAGCTTTCTTTTTCATAACCAGTGCACAAACAGTTCATCTAGGTATAGCATTTTCTTCTGCAGTTTTCAGTGAGCCAATCTCACCGTCAGTTTGTCGTGGTTTTGGTTTCAGCTCAGTCGGTAACAAAGCACCACGAAGCCGCTCACTCACCCCCCGACCCCTGCCCCTGGCCACGTTGGGATGAGGAGAAAATCCAAAGGCAGGCTCGTGGGTCGAGACAAGGACTGGGAGGGATCACTCCCCACTTATGGTCACGGGCAAAAGACAGGCTCAACTTGGGCAAGAAACAAAATCAATTTAATTGACTACAAATCAAATCAAAACCAAGGGTATTAGGAAGGGAAACCAAACATCAGAACACCTCCCCCCACCCCTCCCGCCTTCCCGGCTCAGCTCCATTCCAGGTTCTTCCTCCCTCCTCCCGCCCGTGGCGCAGGGAACAGGGGATGGGGGTTTGGATCACCTCGCTACACATTGTCTCTGCCGCTCCTTTCCTCAGGGGGAAGATTCCTNAAAGTTCCCTGGCGCGGGTCCTTTCCATGGGCTGCTCTCCAGTCACACACTGCTCCAGCGCGGTTTTTACCATGGGGTTACGGCCATCTTCGGGAGCCTCCGCTCCACCATGGACCCCCATGGGCTGCAGGGGGACAGCCTGCTGTCTCACCACGGGCTGCAGGGCCATCAGCCTCCTCAGGCACCCCTCCTCCCTCTCCTTCTTCACTGACTCCAGTACCGGCAGAGGTTTTCCTCTCCCGTTCCCACCCCCACACTGCCGGTTCCCTTTCTTAAATATGTTCTCTCAGAGGTGCTCTCACCATCACTGACGGTCTGGGCCAGAGGCGGGTCCGACTTTTTGGAGCCAGGGGAACTTCTAGCAGCTTCTTACAGGAGCCACCTCTGCAGCCCCTTCCCCCACTACCAAAGAAAACCATGCCACACAAACCCATAACACAGTTTTGACAGACTTTTTTATTTTTTGACCTATAAGCAAGCCTCATACTTGTTCTCTTTTGCTCATTTATTCTTCCTCCAAGATTTTAAAATGCAGATGCCCCATTAAACTGGGACAGACTAGCTGTTTTAAACTTTAACAAATCAGGATGTGGGCTTGCCAGACATTAAAAATTTGGACGATCGTCTAATTTCTATTCATTTTCATGGTTGGCTACCAAGTGAATCCGAGTATCCTTATGGCCTCTGAATTTATGTTCAAATTGAGTCTGGTTTTGAAATATTTATCTTGGAGATGAACCTGGCATTTACTAGTAGGGAAATGCAGCCTGGTCAGTTAAAATTTTCTGTATGTTGTTCTGTATTTAATGCCCTCTCTCCACAGAGCATAGGTTTCTCTTAAAGGCAGCAACGAAGAAATTGGGGAGTTCAAGATCCTGAAGTGAATCAGAAATTAAATTAGCAGAGTACAGACTCTGGACTTCTGGGAAACAGATTTTGGCTTATTAAGTGAACAGGTAAAGGTCCTGTGGAAGACAGTTCTGAAGGGAAAAGGAGCTCAGGAGATTTGGCAGGTATTTAAGGACAACTTCCTCCAACCACAAGACCAGTCTATCCTATACTAAGGAAAAGAAGATGACATATCAGGAAACAAACTTGCCTAAGCAGGCAACTCTCTAGTGATATCTGATTCAGAAAGGTTATACATATGAGATGCAAATGAGGATAGGCTACGAGGGAGCAATATAGAAACATTGCCATATAGGGATAGTGCTGGAAAATCAAAGATCAACTAGAAATGAAACTAGCAAAGGAAATCAAGGGCAACAGGTACGTCGGTGATAACAGGAAGACTAGCAAAAATGTGGACCCTCTCCAAAAGAAAATGGGAGACTTGGTTACCCGGGATATGGAGAAGGTTGAGGTTCTCAGTGACTTTTTTGCCTCAGACTTCACCAGCCAGTGCTCCAGCCACATCGCCCAAGTCACAGAATGAAAAGGCTGGGAGCATGAAGTACTGCCCACCATAGGAGAAGATCAGGTTCAAGACCATCTAAGGAACCTGAAGGTGCACAAGTCCATGGCACCTGATGAGATGCATCTGCGGGTCCTGAGGGAACTGGCAGATGAAGTGGCTAAGCCACTATCCATCATGTCTGAGGAGTCATGGCCATCCAGAGAAGTTCCCACTGACTGGAAAAGGGGAAACATAACCCCCATTTTTAAAAAGGGAGAAAAGGAAGACCTGGGGGACTATAAGCCAGTCAATCTCACCTCTGTGCCCACCAAGATCATGGAGCAGATACTCCTGGATACTGTGCTCACACACATAGAAAATAAGGAGGTGACTGGTGACAACCAACATGGCTTCACTAAGGGCTAAGAGTATGTGACAAATTTCATGGCCTTCTGTGACGGGGTTACAGCATTGATGGATAAGGGAAAAGCAATGGATGTCACCTACCTGGACTTGTGCAAAGCATTTGACACTGTCCTGCATGACATCCTTGTCTCTAAATTGGAGAGGCATGGATTTGATGGATGGACCACTTGGTGGATAAGGAATTGGCTGGATGGTCGCACTCAAAGAGTTGTGGTCAATGGCTCAATGTCCAAGTGGAGTGCAGTGACAAGTGGCATTCCTCAGGAGTTGGTATTGGGACTGGTGCTGTTTAACATCTTTGTCGGTGACAAGAAAAGTGGGATTGAGTGCACCCTCAGTAAGTTTGCCAACAATACCGAGCTGTGTGGTGTGGTCGACATGCTGGAGGGAAGGGATACCATCCAGAGGGACCTTGACAGGCTTGAAAGGTGGGCATGTGCGAACCTCATGAAGTTCAACAAGGCCAAGGGCAAGGTCCTGCACCTGGGTCAGGGCAATGCCAAGCACAAATACAGGCTGGGCAATGAGTGGATTGAGAGCAGCCCTGCGGAGAAGGACTTGGGGGTGTTGATTGACAAGAAGCCCAACATGACCTGGCAATGTACTCTTGCAGTCCAGAAAACCAACTGTTTCCTGGGCTGCATCAAAAGAAGTGTGTCTAGCAGGTCGAGGGACATGATTGTGCCCCTCTACTCAGCTCTTGTGAGATCCCATCTGGAGTACTGCATTCAGCTGTTGGGCCCCCAACATAAAAAGGATATGGACCTGTAGGTGTGAGTCCAGAGGAAGGCCACGAAGATGATCAGGGGGCTGAAGCACCTCCCCTGTGAGGATAGGCTGCGAGAGTTGAGGTTGTTCAGCCTGGAGAAGAGAATGCTCTGGGGACAACTTAGAGCAGCCTTCCTGTACCTAAAGGGGGCGTGTAGTGATAGGACAAGGGGTGATGGTTTTAAAGTGAAAAAGGGTAGATTTAGATTAGATACAAGGAAGATGTTCTTCACTGTGAGAGTGGTGAGGCACTGGAACAGGCTTCCCAGAGAGGTTGTGGCTGGCCCATCCCTGGAAGTGTTCAAGGCCAGGTTGGATGTGGCTTTGAGCAACCTGGTCTAGTGGAAGGTGTCCCTGCCCATGGCAGGGGGGGTTGGAATTAAGGTCCCTTCCAAACCAAACCATTCTATGACCCTATGACTCTGTAACAAGAAAAACTTCTAAAGCTACATTAGTAGTAAAAGCATAAACCAGGAAAATGGGGGGGCTACTACTGGATGAGGCAGGTGCGTTAGTGATAGCAATCACGATTGAGTCTGACGTAATGGATGTTCTTTAACCTTAGTCTTCGCAAACAAGGATTCTTATGCCTTTGTGCCTAGACACAGGGTTCAAGAAGGAGTGGAATTACTGGTAGTGGAAGAGGAACAAGTCAGAGATCTCTTGAGAGAAATCAACTCATGCAAGTCCATGGGACCTGATGGTCTGCTTAATCTCTTTATCAGTATCCTCCTGGAGAAAGGAGAGATAATGCATATGTGTCAAAATGTAGATCTGGACGCAATGGAGGGATGCAGTCAATACACTTGAGGACAGGGCCACCATTCAAAGGACCTTGACAAGTTAGGAGAATGGGACAACACTAATTAAATTCTACAAGGACAGGTGAAGTCCTGCATCCAAGAAAGACAACTTCAGCCCCAGTCAAGTTTGGAACCTGGTTTTGGCCTCTGCAATGTACAAAATTATGTTGATTAACTGAATTTATAATTAATCACAGCATTCTTTAGTTGTTCTTCCATGGATGGAGATTTTGGGGCAAACATCCAAAAAAAGTAATTTTGTTTTACTTATCATTAAAATGCATTTTAACTCACAGGTACAACAGAGGCTTCTTAATTTATCTCAGTAAAATCTGCAGTGAATGCTACTGAAAGAATTGTTGAAATTCTTATTTATTTTATATGTATGGAAATTTTCTTCATCCAGACAGTTCAAAGGCTTAGGCAAAGGCATCATACCATGTATCAGGACAATAGGAATGTATATCCAGTGAATTCCTAAAAACATTTTAAAGAATCATTAATTCAAGAATCTTATCCAATAGGAAATGTTGGATTGTTCTTGAACATTGAGAAACTTTTTGTAGAAAATTTTTACAAAAAGTCAGTTCAGTTTACAACATAACTTCCCAAGTGGTATACTGGCAAAGTGAGGCAGTGAATTCTGTGACAGGTGCAGGAGCAAGTGTCTTGGGAAGAGGAACTTCTCAAGATCCATCTGAGCCAAGACTGAAGCCAGTTGTGTTGAATTGCCTTGGCTCAAGTGAAGTACCCTTTTATGTGAGCCTGTCTCAGTGCAGTTTCTGTTGAACCTGTATTTGGTTTTTAGGGTTTCCTTTGGATTAATGCCCTTGGAACGATGTTCTCTCCCTAGTGGACTCAGCAAGCCTTCCAATTTAGATGACTGTGGGTGAACATATGTGTACAATGGAAATGTGCCCTGTCCCAGAATATTTAATAGGAAAGAAAGAGTTTCTTCTTTGCTAAATAGGGAATTAAGTGCATAAGTTCTTTATAATATATAATTTCAGCACTCTTTTATAACCTTACACAGTAGAACAATAAATGTGGCTCTTTACTAACTTCAGCTAGAGACCAGGCATGTAAGTAAATAGATCAATCTTAGGGCAGTAGTGTCTTACTCAGTGACTCCTAACCATGAGCTATGATTTAGCTGTGACACCAACTTAGCCTAAGATATTAGAGGAGAGAAACACTAGTTTCTTGTGAAATGAAAGTGAAGTTTAATTTAATGGCAGTATATTCAAATTAACATTTCTCATTGAGGTGCCAAACTCCATTGGAAGGATTAATTTTCTGGTGCTAGGCAATAGCAGCACTTTTATCTACTGTACACAGTATTCACTGATGCAAGATATTTGGTCTGATGGATTAATATGCTCATAATCTGCCCCACTGATTTGCCAGTAAATGGGAAATATCACTATCATGCAGCAGCCTCAAGAATAGACCCACTCTAGAACTGACCATCTGGATAGTCTACATGTTGCTTAGAAGTGAATGTTTTCAGTTTTATAACTGTATTTTACTACAGCACGAGCAGGTCATGGTAATGATAGGTATTATCTGGATTGGTCTATTGGCTCAGCTTTGAGATGTAAATCCAATGGGTTTTCTTGTGTCCTTTTAATTTTGTTTTTCTCAATGAAAATTTTCCATTTTCTCTAAATGCATTTTGTTATAGAATATTTCAAACATTATCCCGTAGTAAATATATTTGCCTTTTCCTACTAGAACTAGTATCCTTGAGATAGATGTGACCAGGTAGCTCAGGTTAGACTAGTCAATTAAGTGCCTGTAAATCAGCTCTGGGGGGAACTTCATTAGTGTTAATGTTAAATGCTTCAGCAACAAAGCTGGCTTGACAAGCTCTGTCCAGGGCAATTTGTACCCTTGTGACAAAGATTAACCCTCTCCTTCAGTAGGTCTGAGATACTTGGTTTGGGTGCCATATAAAGTAGATTCAGAAATGATCCAGAGGAAGTAAATTTTAAATTAAAAAAAAAAAAAAGAAGAGAACAGGATTTGTTTACCTTTTAGAAAAGAAGGCTGAAGGGCCATGATATGTCTTAAAATACATACAACAGAACTTCATAGATGAAGGAGACAATTAATTCTTCATGACTACAGTTCTTAGAATAAGATATAATGGGCTTTAATTGCAGCAAGAGTGATTTAGCTTGCACATTACAAAAAAAATTTAAACTGACAGAAGAGGAAGCACACATTGTTCTGTGGAGACTACAGAAATGCCACCTCTGACTTTTTTAAGTAACTTGTTCAGACAATCATCTGACAGAAAAAGTTTAGTTTTTGGAGAAACATGCCTTTGGCAGAGATTTGGATCAAATGGACTCTGCAAGGTTGTCTTTAGCTGGTTTATTTTTTAATATTTTGTTTTCCCCTCCTCCTTTATGATTCTGTGAGGATTCTGACACCATGGTGGAGATTATTGTCACACTAGAATTAATCTTCTGCTTCCTACCATTAACTGCTTTCCTAATATTTCAGGAAAGCCTTGCCTACTCAACATATTAACATTAGAAATAACTGTATACCAATCTATTCCAAATAAATGCAATTTCTTTGGATACCAACTGTATTGGTATACAGTTATACCAATACAAAAGATTGGTATACAGTTATGTCTGTACAAAACCCACATAAGACATTATATACAATCTTGGCACTTAAATAGCTCATACTCAGAACCTCTCCTTTGTTTCCCATGCATTTCTTTTCCTCTGTACTTACTATGTTTTAATTAAGATCTTTACTGAAAGCTCAGAATGAACATTTCTTTGCTCATGTAATTTGAGGGGGGAAAAAAAGTTGTGCTTTTTTTCTGCTTTCCAAGCAGGATGAACTATCATGAAGTATAAATTAAACTTTACATGATTTATATGAAAAATCCTCCCACACCTCTGAAGTATTCTGATATGGTTAATTGCTGTAGTGCTTAATAACAATGCCAAGAAGAAAAATTTGCAAATGGAAGCAACACAGTCTGTAAGATCTGTAAGACCCTAAAAATAAACTAAAATTGTTTTAATTAATACCATCCTGTAGTTTCAAAACTAGTAATTTCATATATTTTGCACAGCTCCTCCTTCTGGAAAAAGAAATTACTTGGCACACAGACAAAGACAAGCAGTACTTTGTCAACTTTCTCACAATGCTCTTGTGGCTTGTTAATATCAGAAATACCTCCATTGTGTCTTGGAGACCTCAAAACACTTTGTCAATTATGATGGTTAAACCCAGGATTGTTTG
>VYZV01012939.1:0-14270 GCA_013401275.1 Pandion haliaetus
CTTTCCATACAGAGATGCAAATTCCCCTGCACCAGCACCACCAATGCCTGTTCCACCTGGGAGACCATACTTTCCATAGGGAGACCCAATTCTCCCTGTACCAGCTACACCAGCACTGCCAACACTTGCTCCAACTGTCTGACCATCTGGACCATACAGAGCCTCCGTTTCTCCTATAGAACTGCCACCTGCACCAGATATAGCCCCATCTCCAGCTGGAAGAAATCCTGGGCCATAGTACAAGTCAGAGCTTCCTTCCTGCCCTAAATGAAGTGTCGGGCCATCCTTGCCATAGGGAGTCCCTGTTTGTCCTTCTCTGTTTATATTTGCTCCATTCATATCAAGTACAGTGGGCAGACCATCCTTGCCATAGGGGGACCTCATTCCTCCTGCAACCTCAGTACCTACAGCACTCTTTTTAGCTCCAGTCTGTGGACTACTCCTACTTAACAGGTCACCCTTACCACTCTTATCATCTCCTACTCCGGTTGAATCAGGATAGAGTCTGTCTAACACAGAACTTCCATCAGTAGCACCTAATCTCCCAACACCTCCAAAGACAGCTCTGTACCTACTATCACCTAATTTACCATCGTCGCCATGCTGAGAGCCCACTCCTTCTCCATCATCCATGTCAATGTTAACAGCATCCAGCATACCATCATCTCTGCCATCCGCAGAATACCATTCACCTGCTCCTCCTAATTCATCACCAGTATCTGCTCTGCCTGTCATAGAATCCTTGCCATGGAAAGGCCTTAATCCACTTTTGCCTCCTAAGCCTTTTAATCCAAAGTTACTACCATCATTTGTCATTGAGTCTCCACCTAGGTCTGCTCCAGAAAACTGCCCAAACCCCATCCTTCCATTTCTGTGGGGTCCGTGTAGCCCATCTTTTCTGAAAAAACAATGGCTTCCATCAACATCAGTGGAGTGTCCTTCACTGCCACCTTGACCATTTCTGTACCAGCCATCTTTCTCCACGTCAGTGTCCATAAGATGATCTTCATCACCAACATATTCTCTGCGTCGAAGTTTCTTAGCCCTGTCTTTATCTGGCAATGTTTCTTTCAGCCACTCAGGTTTCTGTCTTTCACCTTCTTCACCCTGTCTCCTCTTTCCTTTGGCATCTGTATTGAAGATGAATTGTTTGATTGGAGGAAATATAATTTACAGGAAAAGAGAGGAAAAAAAACCCCAAACAATCAATAGGTTATGTACTGCATCAACAACCAAAGAAGCATTTGTTATAATTTCATTCTAGGACACAGAAACATGATATATTTAAATAAATTTAAATTCAGTTCAAATCCTGAATTTTTACAGTATCACATTCAGACATAATTTTACATTTCTTATTTAAAAAGACAATTATTTTTAGTGGAAACATGCTTGTTAAAAAAACAGACAAACAAAAAAAGCAGAAAACCAAGGCAAATTTCCAGCATGACTGGTCTAATTTAGAGGGGCTTAGATTGTATCTGGGGTTCATTATTTCCTTCTGCCTTCTCCCTCCAGCCCTGGAGGAGTTAGAGAATATCCCATGCACAGAGTGGTCATCAGGTCCCACCCTTGAATTAGAATCTCACTGGTACTGAGGCAGCTTGCACATTTGGCACCCTGGCATTTTAGAGATGGCTGAGCTGAAGACCAAAGATTCCAGTTCTGTGAATAGCTTTGTATTAATCTCAAATTCAGGCTTTTCTGAGAGCAGGTCACTCATTGTTTTGGTTTCCTGGCTAGATATCATTTTGGTAGAGCATTAACAGCTCAATGAAATCAGTGGGCAGTTTTTTGTATGTCATACTCATCCTGCATTGTTTCTGAAAGGTCATCAAAAAAAGCCTTTATGAAAGAGATCACGTTTTGCTGCAGCAGGATCTCAAAACAAACAAAAGCAACTACCTTTCAGAAGCAAAAAAATATGAGCCAGCTAACTATTAATCTGCTTGCACTGAAAAGAGTGTTTCCCATCTTCCCAGCTTCCTTTGAGCTTCTTCTAACATTTTTAACATCTAATTTGGAAAGAAAAATACTATCTAGCAAGATAGTATAGAAGAGTATTGTGTGGTGGTGCATATTGATAGTATAGGAGTGATAGTATTGAAAGCTCCTTGATCCCCTGTATGCTGTATTGTGTTCACACAGTGACAGCTTCATCAAAAACCCATGCTGAGATATGGAGCATTTTTCAATAACTGATAGAGAACATGCTACTTCATAGTAGTAAATAAGCCAATAGGATTTGTCAGGACTAATAAAAAAGGAAATATTTGTCTCATCTGAAGAGGAAAGATGGTCTAACCAGACCTTCATTTTTCTAAATATAATTTAGGAACTAGAGGCTCCACAATTCATTTCTCAGAATAGAATCATCTCAATGAGCAATCAGGCAGTGAGAGGAATATTATTTTGTTAACACACCTCAAGCCAACAGTATGGGAATAATACAGTGTCACTTACACTCTACAATAAGCCAGGCATTTGAGGAGCAGAGTCCAGTGTCGAGCGTGTACATGCCGTTGTCAGAGGGCACAACATTTTTGATAATCAGCTGGTGGGTCAGACCATCAGGTGTTACAGAGATCTGGTGCTTCTCACTTGCCTCAAGGAGGTGGGTTTTGTGTAGCCACACAGCATCGTAACAGGGTGTGCGTAGGATACAACCAAAGCGAGCATCTTCTTCCTCAGGACAACGCACATCACTGAGTGGCTGCTGAAATCTCACAGGGATGGCTGCAGTGGAAAAATCAAAAGCTATAGAAAGGAAACAGAGAGCTATTTCTGTCTTCCAAGAAAAACTTGTTGCGGCTGAAGGAAGAAAGACAGGAACTTGCAATGCCTGTGAGCATTGGTTTAAGCAGAAAAAGGTAAAACCGAGATGTGCTCCTGTGCCCAACTCTACAGGACAAAAGCAGAAAAGTAGATTTTTGTGTTTATTACCTTCTGGGACAGTTATACCACACAACACTGTGATGTGGTGATAATTTGTAGTCTATGTATTTCAGCAGCTTGATATACTTGTATTTAAGTTGGTAGTTATTATTCTGAGCTTACAAAAGGAAAGTATAGCATGGGGTAAGTTAAGGAATTTGCTCACTGTCATCCAGAAGCCAGAGCCAAACTGGTATTTGAATTTAGTCCTCTGGACTACAAATGCAACACCTGTATCACATAATCACCCTCCTGCTCTTTTTCATCTGTGTCATATGAGGAACCCTTATTTGGCAACACAAAAACAGTCTTCTGTAGTTATCAGCTTTTACTCCTGAGCTTTACATATGCTCCTAGATAAAATTTTCCAGCAAAAAATAATTTCTTGTTACAGTTGCACATCACATACATCTAACTCAATTCCTTACATTCAGCATCCAGCTCAGTTGAGAAAACAGGTACGTCCTCCACTCTGACTTGATAAAAGCCTGCATCTTCTGGCTGCACATCATTGACAATGAACCTATACCTTTTTCCAATTCGCCTCAGGCAGTGCTTTCTGTATTCATCCCCTGTTCCATATCTGAGCCTCTCACCATCCTAGAAAGAGAACAAATATACTCTTAAAGGCAATGCAGAACTAGTGCAAGGCATTTCAAACAAATCAGGCCAAATTTGTGCTACGACCGTCTTATTCATATAAATGATTAACAACAGAGAAGTCTACGCTCTATTACTACTTACAGTGGACAGCTCTAAGTGGACGGGGCTCATTGCTTATGTAACACACAGGCAATAATATTTGCAGTAAGTCCTGCACAGAACAGAGCATCATACTCTCAAACTAGGCAAAACAATAGTACTTTTCTAGCTCACATAAGGCTTTGAAGCTTAACTAATACACAGTTACTGTAACTTTGAAGACAAAGTAGTTTCTTTGCTTAGATTTTAGCATCCTCATAGATGGACAAGCAGGCAAGGTCACCACGTTCCTATCTGTAACACACTGGGGTTACCTTCTCCAAGTTGTGGCTGCATGGACTTCATGTCATGCATTTGATTCAGAAGTTCATAGAGTTAGTCTGACCTCCTCTTCAATGAATTCCTATTTCCCCTGTATTAAAGCCACTAACCACAGTTTGACTGAAATGTATCTTCCAGAAAAACATCCACAGTACTTATCACCTGGGGTTCACATCAGACTAACTACACAAGTAGACAGGATGTTTTACTTCCTTGAGATTTCCTTCACAGAAGTGAATTATAGTGGAATAACACATGCAAAAAGGTGAATAAAATCAGTTTTTCTTATATGAGACTGCAGAATTTCTGCAGCCTGAAAGACAGTTAGAATTTCCTCTTACCAGAAGAGCTCTTGAAGTCAAAAGGATGTCAGTAACTGACTGTTTCCCCTGTACTTGGATCTACAAATCCCAAGTGATATTCACCACCAAAGACTACCTGGACCCACACACCAGGTAACCTAACCGATCAAGGATTCTGCAATGGACAGACAACTTTAAGAAGTATATCTGCTCTCAGCCACTGCCCAACAGATCAAGCATTTCATGTAGAAGACTTCAGTGGCTGCTATCAGCTGGCCAACTCATCTCACCCCCTCACCTTAAGCAGATAAACTTTGGTGTTATGATTTTTCAGGTCCATCACCAGACTGAATGTAGCTTTTCCATCCTTGTTGACTTTGATGTGTTCAAAGTTTTTGATGCTGTGTAGTAACTGCAAAGAAAGATACAAGAATCTGGTAAATGATAAGGCTGCCATGACAGTAGTTCTTAAGCTGTTGAACTAATGTGAAATCTACTTTTTGTCTGCATAGAAAAGAGCTACCTCTAACTTTATGTGTATAGGAGAATCATCTGTAAGTTTCCAGTTTCCTCCTGTAGGCAAATTATATTTTACATGCTACCTCCTGGTCATTCACACAGTACACAACCACTATTCACCTAGGTTTCTACATGCCCTTGTATGTGAAGGCCAATTTTGACTCTCAGGCATATAACATTTTGTCCTGGTTTCAGCTGGGATAGAGTTAATTGTCTTCCTAGTAGCTGGTATAGTGCTATGTTTTTGAGTTAGGTATGAGAAGAATATTAATAACACTGATGTTTTCAGTTGTTGCTAAGTAATGTTTAGTCTAATGTCAAGGATTTTTCAGCTTCTCATGCCCAGCCAGCAAGAAGGCTGGAGGGGCACAAGAAGTTGGGAGGGGACACAGCCAGGGCAGCTAACCCAAAGTGGCCAAGAGGGTATTCCATACCATGTGACGTCACATCTAGTATATAAACTGGGGGAGTGGGGGTGAGGGGGGATTGCCACTCAGGGACTAACTGGGCATCAATCGGCAGGTGGTGAGCAACGGCATTGGGCATCACTTGTATATTCTAATCCTTTTATTATTATTGTCATTTTATTACTGTTATCATTATCATTATTAGTTTCTTCTTTTCTGTTCTATTAAGCCTTTCTTATCTCAACCCACGAGTTTTACTTCTTTTCCCGATTTTCTCCCCCATCCCACTGGATGGGGAGGGAAGTGAGTGAGTAGCTGCGTGGTGCTTAGTTGCTGACTGGGGTTAAACCACGACACTTTTCTATTTGGGGTCCAAATTCTCATCAGAGGCAACTGAATACAGATTTTAGCCATGTAGTTTAATAAACCTATTGAACGTATTATCCTATCGTCAGTATCTCCTAAAATTTATGAACAGAACTTCAAAGAAGTGAATAGCATTTTCATCTGCATGAGTATAGAAGTAGGATTTCTTTTAAAACATTATCATGAATCATTCTATCATACAATAAAATTTTCATCTAGAAAGCAATTTAGGAAGGTTTAGCCTGTTTTCAGAAGCTACTGAGGAACTACAGGAGTCTGTAGTTGTTTGTTAAAAATCAGTGCTTTCAGTGGTTTCAGTTTATTTTACCTCTCCTTGTTCATTTTCAGTGTCCTTCCTCATCTCCTGCAGCTTTCTCAGCATCCCACGGAAGTCAACAATTCCGTATTTCATACAGATTTTCTCATAATCTCTCCTATCTGCATGCAGCAACAGTTGCCAGACTGCTTCTTTGTCCAAGGGTTTTGGTTTTGGCACTGGGGCCCTTAGAACCAGGAGAAAAAAAAAATCTAGACATTTTGACAGACAACAAGATATCTTGGTTTTCTATACTTAATCCTCTTTCACCTCTCCCTCCATCATTTCTGTAGTTCACTTGGCCCTGTAGATGTAGACAAGAAAGAATGGGACTCTTCCAGAACAGGTTTTCTGCATCTGTACTACAAATTAAATGCTGCCAGAGAACAGTCTTGCCCTAGGCCATATAGGGCAAGACTGTAATGCAGTTGTCCACATGGTTAAATTATCAGCAGAGTCACTGGCACAGTCTGGCCCAGGCCAGCTTGCACTCTCCCAAGTAATTTCTCAGCACAGTTCAGGATTTTGCACAGGCCAGAGATCATTCCCATCAGGCAATCTTTGGAAGTTCCCACCTGGGAAGTGAAGGGATTTCAGCAGTGTGGACATGGCAGTCTGTGCAGTTGGCCTGGGAGCCAGGGCTCAGTCCCTGATTAGCCAGAAAGATCATTACATGACTAGTCACTTAGCCAGGAAGTTACTTGTGAGCTAAAAACAGGAAAGCAGAGAAACACATCTTTTAAGTCAAAATCTTGTGGTGCAAAGGAACATACATCTCAAAATGAGGTTGGTACCTTGTGTTTATCTTAGCCTCACAGACAGTGTCAAACTGTTCTGTTACGTCTCTCCGTATTGAGTCTCACAATTTTAGAAACAAGAAATCTTGCCATGAAGATCTATGAAGCTGTCCCCTATCATCAAGAAACATCTAGGAAGTGTAACAATGTCCTTCATTATGGAGGCTTACCGCTTCCTCAGCAGCTTCCTGAAGTCCTGAAGCTTCTTCTTTAACTCTATTAAAGGGTGGGGGAAACAACAAACATTCAGACACTCAACACTGTCAAATATATCCCCCAGAAGAAGATAACAAAAAATAGCCACTGACAACAGGCCATTCTACTGTGCTGTTTACCTCTGGTGATGTTCTCACACTTTACAAAAAAACTGCCATGAAACTTTGAGCCAGTTTTCTGTGACATACTCATGTCCTTTGGGTGCCATTAAAGTTCATCGCTTCCTAGGGGACCTTTCTCTCTTTCTAGAGAGGACGCTCTAGAAACCCACTATTTTCCAGCCATGTCAACATGTTTGATCCAGCTGTATTTGACATCACAAAATCCTTTCCTAGCACTAATGATTCCAGAATCATTAATTAGAACAGCTCAAAGCCATATCTAAGATCATCACTTTACCCAAAGGTAAATAGCAAGCAGAAAGAGACAACAGAGTATTAGCGATTCATCAACCCTTCTCTTTATTCTTTACAAGTTTGGGATAGTAATAATGTGGTAGACAGAGGAGTAATGCCCCCTCTTCCCCCCAAAAAAAAGAAAATATATCTAACTCTAACTTACCATCAGCAGGGTGAACAGGAACATATCTCGCTTTTCTCTTAAAGCCAACTGACAGTTTGTAAGAGAAAACAGAGGGAAAACAAGCCATAAGATGAACAAGATAAGTCAGATTAACACCAGTAAACCAATGAACTATAAAACCTCTTTATCTGTTACCAATGCAAGAGGAAATCCTAGTTTGGATTTCCTTGTCAATCTGACATTGACTCCCAGTAATCTCCATCTATAAATGCAATATTTCTATTGCAATTAACTCTGTGTTTACTGGATACTCTACACAGTGGAGGAGACAGTTTCTGGCCTATGAAGCTTATGGTTTAAGCAATGGTAGGAAATATTAACATCTTGTTTTAGAGACAGGGAGCCAAGATGCAAGGATTATCTGGCCAAATGCAGATAGTTGCCCTCTAAACTTACTTTACAGGCACACAGGTGAAATGGATGCTTCCAACATAGTCCACCTCCTGCTCAGGTAGGTTCCAAGAATAGATCAGTTATATTTTACCCACAAAGTGCCCATTTCTCTCCACTGACTATAAAGGGAAGCAGGAGACAAGGTCAGGTGGACACCATAGATGTCTGAAGTGAAGTGGGATGGATCCCTCCCAAAAGACTTATTTGTTCAACTTTATAAAGAAAGGATTGAGCCAATTCAACACTAAATCCAGAACGTCTGATTATGGTCCAGTGCAGTGACCACAATACCACTTTCTTCTCCCTTGCCTTAAAGCTCATAGTGTCATGGAGTCACCAAAGTGGGGGGAGTCACAGAAGACCTCCAGACCTCAGTGAGTGGAAAAATAGATCTTCACACTAAGGATACTTAGACAATGCTCTGGGCACCCACCCCCACAGGACAGAAAAGCCAACTGCTCGGGACCACAGGACCTTTGGAACACAGAACTGGTAAATCCTACCTTGTATGATCCTGAGGCCAGCTGAGCATGCAGCTTCCCCATATTCATTCACAGCAAAGCAACGATACAAATCGCTGTCATCTGTAGTGAGTTTGTTTATCTTAAAAAGAAGAACACAGTAAGAGCTTACAGTGATGTGCTGTGGTTCAGTTCACACACCTTCAGCTTCTAATAAACCAGCTAGTCAATGACATCTCAGATCTTTCTTCTGTTCCCAGAATGACTCTAAAAAGCTTTGTTTGCTTATCTTTGTGTTATCTCAGATCTGGTGACATCTGTATCAGCCCACTGCAGGTTTTTTGCTTTCCATTGCTCTCTCTGTTCCATGAGTCCTGTCTGAAATATTTGATCTTTACCTGCAGAATGAATTCATTTGTAACGTTATTGAAGAACGTTTCATATTTAGCAGGATCATCCATTCCTCCTTGCATACGCGTCCATTTCACGTCAGGGGTTGGGACACCTTTGACCACAGCTCTGAAAATGGCATTTTTACCTTTGAAAAGAGGCAGGAAATCAGTTATTTAAGACAGGCTTGAACATGAGGACACTCATGCCAGGCCCCTTATGTTATCAATAGAGTGATCCCCAGAGTGAGCCATCTCTGTCATTTTAGGCAGAAACATTCTTTGAAAAGAATTCTTTTTGTTTTCTCTGTATAAGATGCCTAAATTACAAGTTCAAGTTGCATTAAATGCCCAAATTACTGCAAGACATCTGCCAAAATATCCACTCTAACTCACTGGCCTTCAAAGAGATTACTTGAAAACTAACTTTAAAAATTCACCACTGACACATATGATCTCTGCCTGTGTTTTCATTCCACAGCCATGCAGATAGAGAAATCACATATCCAAGAGAGCAAATTTTGGTATCTTGGTCTGATTTTGAACTCCCTCAATATTTGGGCAGGGCTAAAGAGCAAGCAGTTATTAGCTCAAGTCCAGGCTGCGCTACCTTCTCCCACATCAATAATGTCAGGGTTTGCCTGTATTCAATCATTAAAGGCTTTTAAAATGTGTTGTTCACCTGCCAGACGTGACTGCTAACATCCTCTGATCATCTCTGAAATCAACAGTGCTATAGCAAGTTCAGCCTAGACTTGCTTCTGCCAACTTGTATGCACCGCTTGTACCACAGCCATGGAATGCCCAAATCCATTCTCATCACACACATATTCCCTTACAAATTCCCATTACTTCTCCATTCTTTCAGACTGTTCCCTTTGTTGTGGCCATGCTGGACAGGATGTTAAATAACAAAAGGCCTCACTGTGCTGGAGTCCCCTGTCTCTAGACATCAGTAAAGTTCATCTGTGAATAGTTGCAGCTCCTGGTCTCTTTTTCATTTGGATAAATTTGGATTTATTAGGAGGCGGAAACAAGAAAATATCCCTTCCGCACACTTAAGAAAGAAAACACTTTCTTAACAGACAACACTGTACCACAACTGGGAGGACCTATGCAGGGTAGCGTGTTTCCCCATCTACTCCCTACATGTCATCCTTCTGCAATATCTTCCTTGTCTGCTAGCCTGGCACCACCTTGCACTCCAAACACACGAGGCTTTGCTATTCAAAGAGGCACGGAAGGGAGACGAGGATGGGGTTTACCTGTGAGGACTCTCCTTCATCTCAGCTCCCCTAAGAATCTGAGTATGCTGCAGCTGACCACAGAAATCTCCAACAGCTTTACCACTGCCTAGTACAAACCTTTTCTTTTTCTTCCAAAAGGCTTCAAAGACATAAGAAACACTATGAAACAACAAATCAGAGAAGTGACTCATGTATAGGTAAGTGGGAGTGTCACAGGGGAATAGAAATGGAGATGAGTTATCCATGGATGTAGCTCAGGGCGGAAACAATTACTATCTTTCTTTTGCAATAGTTTTGGTCTTCAGGTGACCAACACTGTGAAAAATTCTCCCCAGAAAGTCTTGCAATGTTTCCCACACCCTTCTGCAGTCACCACCAAAGAACTTATTTGATGCAGCAAGCTCCTGCCAACCGATTCTTATCAAATGGCATCTTCCAACTTTTTCTGAGATTGCAGTACTATCTATTATTAAAGTCTGTTTCCAATTGATTGATTATACGTGTGTCAAATTTTAGCCATTCTGGCTGCAATTTCCCATGCTTGCCATCTGTCACAGGACACAACTCCACAGCTAGGAGTATCAGCTAATCCATGCACTGAATGCAACGGGGCAATAACAATATCATTATTACGCTCGTCATGCATCTGCATAGACACTGAATTCACTTTACACAGTGACCCACCTGAATGCCCTAACTTTTTGTATACGCACCATGAGACATACTGTAAATGAAGTAACTTGGAAAATTTAGACAGGGTGACTGACCACCGCCTTGGTTCATGCCTGAAACTTGCAGGTGAAAGGAAGGTGGGGGAGGAGGAGGAATGTACCACTAGAGGCCACTGTGCTCCATCATAAAATCTCAATGGCTTGTGAAAATCAACAGATGGGTGTGACAACGTAGAATCATAGAATCATTTAGGTTGGAAAAGACCTTTAAGATCATTGAGTCCAACCATCAACCATGCCCACTAATCCAGGTCCTGAAGTGCCCTGTCTATGTGCTTTTTGAATACCTCCAGGGATGATGACTCCACCACTTCCCTGGGCAGCCCATTCCAATGCCTAACAACCCTTTCAGTAAAGAAATTTTTCCTAATATCCAATCTAAACCTCCCCTGCTGCAACTTGAGTCCATTTCCCCTCGTCCTATCTCCAGCCACCTGGCAGAAGAGACCAGCACCCACCTCACTACAACCTCCTTTCACATAGTTGTAGAGGGCAATAAGGTCTCCCCTGAGCCTGCTTTTCTCCAGACTAAACAACCCCAGTTCCCTCAGCTGCTCCTCATAAGACTTGTGCTCCAGACCCCTCACCAGCTTCGTTGCCCTTCTCTGGACATGCTCCAGCACCTCAACATTGAAATCCAGGGTGCCAGAAACAGTTCAGGTTATCCCACTTCAAAAAANNAAAAAAAAAGACTGCAAGTGCAGAGAGATTACTGGAAGACTACTGATTTTAGGTCTCAGCTCATTAGCTGCCTTCTCTGTACTCTAAGCAAGATCCATATTGCTTCTTGAACGAGAGGTACAGCCTAAATGCCTAAATAGCATCTGCAGTCAGCATATCTTACTTTTAAAAGCAGTTAATTTTAGTGCTGAATGCTTATAATACAAGTTAGTTCAATAGCAAGAAAGAACTATTTCAATGTGCTTAATCTTTTGCTGCAAAATGCTTGCTTTGAGAGCTTCCTGGAGAATTCACAGGATTTGTTGTATACATTAGGAGCCAGATTTTGTTTTTGCATACACTAGTGAAAACTCAGGAGACCTCTATCAGTACTGATGGAATTTTCATCAGTACAACAAAGACTTTGGCCACACACTTTTTTCTGGTCTAGTCAAATCTCTTTAGAGACTAGCTTGATTTAATTACGATAATTGTTTCATGTAGGTGAGACGTGGAGTCAAGCCTCCAGGTCTGTGGCTTTTCAAGAATCTCACCTTCCTGCAATGTCAGAGTGACAGGCTTCCGCTCAAAGTCAGGTGTACTGCATCCATTTGGAATATCATCCACAAACTGGGTGATAATAACTCCTGGGACAGAAGATTTCTTGAAGGATTTTACTGGAAAGGCAAGGAAAACTACATTCGATTAAGATAACATATTTGTCCTTTAGAAACAACCTCTCAATCTGCATTGCTTCTCTGTAGAATAGTAACTGTTCCTGCTCAGCTCCTCTTGGACCCATCTGTTCTAGTACTACAGGCTGTAAGTGTGTCCAAAGGCTGGAGCATTACTGTCTGTGGTTTTGTGCTGACTTATTGCAAAGCTAGGGCCCAAGTGGGAAAATCTGCAACCAAGATCACAATCCAGGGCTACATCATCTTACTGGTCTAGCGATGGTTTGGATAGGGGATGCTTTATATCAGTTATTGTTCCAAATAAAACTTCAGAATCTGGCATGAGAAAGACACTATTGCAAAGGTCAGCAGAACCTGATGGGCCAGTTACAGGTGTCCCTCCTTGTGGTGGTGAGAGACAGATACCTAACTGCCAAACAAGAAAAGCAAACTGGGCTTATTGTCAGGGGTACCCCAGATAGTTTTCATAGCTGTATCTGTTCTCTCACCTGCCTGATGGCTTGTCATGATGCTTTGCTCAGCTGTCTATGGTCAGCACAAACAGACTACAGGTTCTCCTGTGAAAAAGACAAATCATTTCATTATTCACAGTTCACAAGGCAAATGACAGACCTTAATACTGCTCACTTTTATGACGGAGTTTGCCCTTCCTCATTTGCCACATCCTAGCAGCTAAGTTGAGAAAGGTCTGCCAATCAACAGATCATGACATGTCTTTCCGAAACACATCATGACACAGTTTTGAACCAACACAAACCAGGTACAAAAATGGCTAGCAGAGCTAAATGGAAAATGTACACATCTAACAGCATCCGTCTGTCACCTCTTCCATTTCCATGTCATCTGGCTTTCCTCCAAAGACCTCCTCTCATGTTTCAGGCAAATATTACACCACATGGCACTCACGCGGTGAGTTCTGATGGATGGCAAGAGCAGTTGCTAAGAAGAAAGCCACAGAGATGGATGTCTAAACTGGGGCATGAAGCAGAAGCACATCCTGATCTAAATTAGCTTGTCTAAATTAGCAACAGACCTGAGAGCAGACTATAAGTTGCTACTTACTTTAGAAGGAAATGGTGAAGTGTGAATTTGGCATTAACTAGTTATTGTTATAGATCACTCATGTGACCTTCTGCTAAAGGCATCTCTTTCCCTGTACTTATAAATTGGGCAACATGTAATGTAACACATCACTATCTTGCAAGCAAACTGTGAATGCAGATTCCTTGTCATATGAGAGATGCGCAGAAACTATAGAGTTACTGAAGCTCTGAAAGAGCAATTAGATTAGATTCCCATGTGGGATTAATGCTGTGTCTCTATTTACCCTCTGCAATCCTTCAGTCAACACAGAGTCACACAAGAACATGCAACTTTCAACAGTTTTAAAAGGCAGATGGCCTTTGTCAGCAGACCTATGATCTTAATTCTGTTCCCTATATCAGACATTCATCCAACCTAGTACTGCCACACTACACCTGATGAAAACTCTGGGTAGGACCCCGACATCTCCTTACTATACATTTAGCTCAGAGTTGCATTATTGGTGTGACACTTGGTTTCAGCTAAAGGTAAAAGACAACTAAGCTAACAAAAATCATTTGTGCTGTATGTCCCATAGATAGGCCAAAGAAAGTGTAACTCACAGTACTTCTGAGTCAAATTCTGAACGAAAAGGATTAACCTTGTTTTCCATTAATCAGCAGTTGCAAATAGGAACATAGACATCTCTCCACAACATATCACTGGCTCCACTATTGCCCTTAACACAAATCTTATTTTAGGGCTCCGCACACTACACAAATCTCATAAATTGATTACTTGGAAAATCATTTTGTGAGCTTCACTGACTTCAGTGGAAATGCATGTGAAACAACAGAAGTGGGAAATGATACATGGGACTGTGTGAACGACAGCCAAGTCCTCTCTTTCTATCACCTCCCCGGTCTGGTATGGGTGACTTCTGTTGCTATCCACCAAAACAAGAGTTTTACATTTCAGTGTTCCAGCTTTTGTGTGTTGGTATTTTGGTATATCACATAGTTACTTCTGTAAATCATTGGTAGATGTTTTAAAAACTGCAAATGAGGGGAATGAACAGCTTGTGGGAGGGAAAAGACACAAAACTGAAATGAAAATAAATTGATTCCAGGGCACCCTGCCCTGCACCAGGCAGGGCATTGCAGAGCAAATGACAGAGATTTTTGGAGACTCTTGATCACCCTCTTCTGC
>VYZV01012939.1:14296-74483 GCA_013401275.1 Pandion haliaetus
TGGACTTAGTTTGTCCTCCAAAGTACTGAACAATATTAATAGCAAACATTATAATCCCGTACGGCGTTTTGCAGTCTTGTATCTTCCTAAACAAGTGACCACTCCTGGAGCTGAAATGTCTAATGCTTACAACTTTCAACAAACTTTATTACTTCACATTAGCTTGCAACAGTATTCCCCTAAGCTCTTTTATGTTACACTCACATTTATTCTTTGCTACTCCCGACTTCTTCCCTCCACACTAGACAATATTGATGAGCACCTACAATGAAACATGAACATGGTCCAAATTCTCAGGTCCAAAGCCATCGAGAAATTTATTGTCTTCTTATGTTACCAAATGCATCATGTCAGACAGTTGTTCTCAGTCCAGTGTGACTGTGGATATATGTTAACATAATTATAATCTACTGAGAGATGGCTACATTCAAATCTAGTTTAAAAAAAAAAAATACTGACAGTATTTATATAGGTAGTAATAAGCACCATGTATGCATCCTCTCAACATACAAGATGCACTACATGCAGTATGCGCACTATGCGTAAACTGCTGAGTTTACAGGGCCCTAAATATTTCAGAAATTCACTTGGATTAAAGATAAGCTGCTGTGAGTCCTTAAACTCCTGTGAATTCTTGCCTTCTGGAGAGTGAGACAGAAGCACGTTAATGCCACACATTGATTGCACAGTTAAAATGACAGTGCCAGGATATGCAAAAGAACATTCCTTCAGTGCAATTAATCCAACCACATTGCATTTTCTAGTGTCTTCTGTGTTAAATGAGGACCAGAAAATAACGTATCAGCTGGTACAGAGTCATTCAGACCCTGCCCTGCTTACTTTTAAAATTTCTACTCCCTTGTTACATGAATAAGCAAGTTTTTGCTTTGACTTCAGTTCAACCCTAGAAAAATAAATCAGATTTTTGAAAAGAAATGAAAGACAGCAAAAGCCTTTCAAAACTTGTCATAGTGTAATTCGTATCTCCACTCACAGCTGCTTGAAAGATAGGTGTCCATACTAAGATGATCACCGAGGTTGTTATTTATTCCACAGAGGCAGACAAATACTTCCAAAAGGCAATCTACCCACCCCCAGATGAAATGCTGTTGACCAACATCCCCAGCACAACAGGGATAACACTGGAAGTAGCTCAACACTCACTCCTCTGAAAAACACATCATTGTCATGCATTAGCCTTGTTCAGGTAACCAAGACTTGGCTACTTCTCATCCCAGGCAGAAGTCTGTCTGCTTTTCAGCTGCAGAGACTTCCCCTTTGGAGATAGTGGCAAAGCTTCCACTGCTTTGAAAGCAGAGCAGAAGCAAGTCCTTGACTACTGACAATATTTTTAATCTACCTAAATAAACCAGGTAGCCTGATGGGATGGGAGGTCTGCCCTTCATCTTGTCTATCCATCAATCAGTCTGGATGAGACAGAGTAAGAGCCCATTCCCTTTTGCAGTCTGACTGGTCACTAGTGCTAGGGCAATAAATCAGCTAAGTGAATAAGCAAAACATTTGGGAGTCACAGGATTTGGAGGTACTAGTGGTGTCACAAGTAATTATTTATAAGGTTCAGACAGTGGAACACACAGACAAGATGTGACATAATTGCTGGCAGAGACTAGTGAGCAAAATTAGCCAAACTTGTAGAGAATTGACAGGCAGTGAGTGGTTCATACAGAGGTGATGGGTCCAGAGGCATGGGACATACCACAGACATTGGCACAAGCATAGTAAATGTGGAGTACGAAACCATTAACATATACCACAGTAGAAGACTTGAATCATCATTATAATAAATTAATCAGCAACAGATGCAGCATTCTATTTGTCTTTGTATTTCATAAAAATCAGGACAGTACCAACACAGCAAATGTTCTAAACAAAATACCAAATTGTTGTGTGCTCAGTCTCAAATTCTAGCTGTGCTTTACACCAGAGGACTCAGACACTCACTGAGAAGAAATATCTTTCACCTAAAATTTCTCTTTTAGCTTTGGGTGGGCTTTCGTTGTCTGTTAACTTTAAGTAAAACTTTGAGCTTGAGTCTTCCCGTTTCAGAAGCTTTTTAAAGGAAAATCTCAAACTTTTGTTAGAACCACAGAACTGAAGGCCAGCAACTGCAGCAGTGCAACTCCATGAAAACTTCTGAGGAGGTCACAGAGGGGGAACGTCACAAGTACTCCAGTGATGAATGGAGGTCTTGTGTAGAGTGGGGAGGAATGCTCAAGGATCAGATTTTGCGTGACTTATCCCCTCGGTAAATCTATACTTGACTTGATCTTCTCTTCTGCCTCAGGGATTATGAATATAACATAAGTGATTGCTCATACTGTCCACAATTTACGTATGCATACACCAGATACTTTATAGCTATTTGTTTATTAAAGCAGCA
This sequence comes from Pandion haliaetus, assembly GCA_013401275.1. Taxonomy (NCBI): domain Eukaryota; kingdom Metazoa; phylum Chordata; class Aves; order Accipitriformes; family Pandionidae; genus Pandion; species Pandion haliaetus. Next base: position 16,698 of record VYZV01012939.1, read on the forward strand.
TGGACACAAAATGCCAAAAGGAGACACACACCATCTATATTTTCTAAGTGAATGAAAGCAATTAAGCCCTAACAGCAGTGAACAAGACAGTGAATTCACGTCAGCTTGGTGAAGTCGGTAAGGGGTAGGTCTGTTCCTTTTGATGTCCACAACATATCCATGAATTCTTCCATAACATAGACATGCAATTTCATACAGGCAATAAATTTACAGCAAATATCACAAAGCAAATACAACAGCCTGCCATTTTACCAGGGAAATCAGTGTACGCTATAGTAAACTGCTCCTCCCAGAACATTTACAATTTTCAGGCCTAATGCAACACAGACAAATGTCTACTGTGACAGTGAAGGTGACACTTCATACTCCCAGCTCTGTATCACACCCACACAAATCTCAGTGGTGACATGACCAAACTCACTACCTTACAGGTTGAGCTTCTGAGATGATCCTGTTTGATGTCAATACTCAGTCTCCCAGGACCACGGTGGCTTTGCCCATTGACTCAGACCACAGCGCTCTTCATAGCTGTTCAGCAGGTCTCTTGGTCACAGATATTAGCAATCTGTATTGAAGGAAGCCACACCCCTTATTAGTCTATTGTAACTGTCACTAAGTGACAAAAGAAACGACAGATCTTGTCCCCCTCACACCTCTCCACTCTCCTAGAAGCTACATCTGTGCTCAGTAGCTACCTAGCCAGGATGTCTCTATACTGTGCTACATGCAGTTGTAGGGTGCTCATTATACACCCATGCTTCCCACAGGACCAGGGGAGGTGCAGTTGAACCCAGTGCCTTTGGCAAGCCTCAAACAAGGCAGTGGGCCAACTTGGTCAGATGTGACCATCAGTCAAGGCAATGCTGGATTTCCAAGTGTCAAGATTTTGTGCCTCATGGAAGGACAAACATTTGTGCAGATCAATGGCTTGTCCAAGGAAGGGACAAGCTGTACATCCAGGTTTTGTAGAACACACCAGTAGACTGGTTCTCAGAGGCCACAAGTCCTTAGGATATCTCATAATTCCTTAGCAGAGAAGTAAAACCAGTGGATTATTGCATTTGTGTATGGGGCAACTGTGCCTGGGCTTGGCCTTCATAAGTAGAGTCTTTCAGTCTGTGCTATTCTCAGAGGTCTGAAAGAAATCCAGTTCTTCCTAGAACAGCTTCACCACTACGGCCAAAACAGACATCTCAATTTGCAGTCTTTCCTTCCAGCACAGCCACAGGCTGATCCCTGTTCCCATGAGTAGCAACAAGGCCACTTATTTCCATGGACAGGTTTACCCTAGAAGTGCAAGTGCAGCATATTGTGCCCTAAAATCTTTTGCTTCCAGTCTGCCCTTGCAACTTGTAAACCTTCCCTCCACTACTCAGGAAGCTCATTTAGAAGCAAAGGTACCTCTATTTAGTTCCTGATGTTCACAGAGATGGCCAGTCTGGGACCGAATGCTATCTTCTCCCAGCAGCACTACATGCAGCCTGCTCAGTCTGGGAGTCTACTTTCATTCACTTCTGGCTGAGAGCATGCAATCTTTTTTTTCCTTTGCATTGTGTGTCATATATTCATATTGAATCCTCGTGTTCAACTCTGAGATTAAGGGCTGGCTCCAGAAGTGGAAAATGAAGTATTTTTATCATGGTGACCATGGTTCATATGATGTCTGGGCTGACAGAACCAGAACAAGGTTTTCCTCTTGTTACCTATCAGAAGATTAGAGTTTTAAAATCTGTGGTTAATGGGGAAGGGAACATACAGCAAAAACTTTGTCCTATAGCTAAGACTCATGTTAGATAGGTTGAAGACAGAAGAATCATGAAGAGCACAATTTCCACTGGTCTTAGAAAGATGATCTTTCAGTGGAAAAGTCACTGGTGGTAGCAGTATGATCCGTCAGCTGTTCTGATCCAGATATCAAAAATTTCTCCTTTGCAGGGCTGGGATCACCATTTTAATCAACAATTTAAAAGATAAATGTGAAAATTAAATTCTGGCGTAATTTTCTTCATTCCTTCTTTCCTTTTGACAGTTATTGCTGGTGACAGTATTTACACCCTCCCAGTTTATAAGAAAACAATGTCAACAGAGGAAAATGTGATTGTTCAAACTAATGCTTGGGCTAAGATCATTCAGTTCTACATTCTGTGTTACATTTGCAATTATATAAAAGTAGAAGCAATTCCAAAGTCAAATATAAACAATTTTAAAGTTAACAAGCCAAGAAAATACAACAACAAGGATTTTCCATCTGCTGTTGGAAAATCCTCTCACTCAGTAGCAGACACTGTTTTCTAGCAGTGTCCTAGTGGGTTTCCCACAGCCCCTTCCTCCACCTGTTTTGGCCAATGATCATCCCAAGGATTTCCTCAGACATTAGTCTTACTGGTCCAGGGCAACAGTTACGTTACTTCATTGATCAGATGCTGTAGCCTTAACATTAAGTACCTTCAATAAAAACAGTTGCTACATAAGTCTCTAAAGACAGTAACACTTCATGTAAGCCATGGGAATGCTCCCATAGAAAGCATTTATTGGCTTCTACTGAAACCTGAATTCAGCTCTCATCAACTGCAGCAAGAGCCTTCCACTTAGCAGAGTTAGCCCAGGCAAAGGACCTGAGCTATCCAGAGCCACAAGGCTTACTCCTGTTCCCCTTCCTGTGTATGCTCCCTTTCCAGTGATTTGCTCCCCACTGAAAAGTGCACTGCTGATGAGAGTTAGTTTCAAATCACATTTAGCTGTTGGGCTCTGCTTGAACAACTGAGGAATTCCTAATTAGACAGTTGGGTCTAGCAAGTACCAGGAGAGCAACAATTCTGCTTGGTCCACTGAACCTGGACCTGATAGGGCTTTGCCTTATTTCCAGGCCTGGTTTTACATTTTTGGGGGGCAGGAAGCAATGGAGACCTCTCCTACAGATGGACTGATAACTTAAAACCACCTGTGACAGAGCAAACTCCTCCAGGAGACTGACCTTCTTCCATTTCACAGCTTGTTTTCCACCCGCCCACCCAAAAGTCCTGTTAACCCCTGCATGCCAGTAGATAAGCTACTGCATACCACTGAAAACCTCCAAAATGTCATCACAAAGCCTGGTACATTCAGCAGCAGTCACTGCTTTCACTGCAAAGGGGGCACGTTTTTCCCTGGAAGCAAGTTCATTCCCCTAATGAAGGGCAGTGAAGAAGTGTCAAGGGGCAACAGCTGCAGGACAGTTATTTCAGGACTGAATTTAAAAGTACATTTTAGCTGGAAGTGAGACTCTTCTGATCTTCTGTTTTCCCTGCAATTCCCTTCTTCTTCAGTGTATCTGTATGAAGTCTACACTTCCTGACCAGTGACAACTGGCACAACCCTTCCTACAGACTGTTGGTGCCCCCTGCATGGTTCAGACAGAGCAAGAAGTGAAGAAACCAAGACCTGGTAGGTCCAAAAAGCTGACTGGATTTTGCAGTTCATGAACAGATGACCAAGGTCAAAAGCTAGTCTCATACTTGAGTGACTTGGCCAAGACACACCATTCCCCTGCAGCATAGGTGTCAGGTCAGTCACTGCGCTGAAGGTCAAGGCAATGTCAGGGAGGCTTTTGGGCAGACGTATTCAGAGATATGTAACAGGTCAAGATATCCAAGCTCAGCAGTCAGGTTCAAAGTCTACTTTGACAGAATAGCAATGAGAACCCCATCAACACTATACAACAAAAAAATTGCATTCATTTAAGGATGAGCAAGGGCATGGAAAATGGTCCAAATTCAGTGAAGACTACCAGCTACCTGCAGCCCTAGAACCATACACTTCAGGTGTCTGGTGAGTCTGACAGTACTGATTTTGCTGATCATGTATAAGTAAAGGGACATTCTTTTGTTCAGATCAGGCCATGGACCAGGTGAGTCACAGAATGGCATTTGTTTTTACCAGGAGAATGCCCTGCACCAGGATAAGGAATAGTCACACCATGCATGCGGGTGCCCCAAATGAGTCTTCTGGACTCATAATAATTGATTTTAAATAAATGTGATGTACCAAGTATTGAGTACTCACAGCTCCCTCTGATTTCAGTGGAAGATGCCCATGCTCAGCCCAGTCCCTCAACACCAGATCATCCATGTTGTACTCCAGAAGAAATTTAAGGGGCTATTTTAAGGCTCAAAGGCTTGGTTATTTTACCTCCTACACCCGAGATGCCAGTCTGCCCCTTTGTCACCAGCAAGCTGATGTCTGTCATCACTGTTCACACAGAGCCATGACTAGACCCACTGCAGTTAGCTGGACTTTTCACACACTGAGATGCAACTCAACATAAGGAAAAGATTAGAATCGGGGTAACAAATTCAAGAAGCAGCAGTGCTCTGCCTTCACACTGCAGATTAGCTCCCTTCTTCCCATGGTACACAGAATTTCTTCTATTCCCTTGTTCAGGACTGATTTAATCTGTTTGCATCCATGACTGACTGGAGGGGTTTGCTGGCACGATCTATGATTTAGATGGAGCCTGGCTGCCTATAAACCTGACATTCCTACTTTCCCCTTGTGATAGCTACTCTTATGACTATCTTTCTTGCATGCTCCAACACCTGGACTGGCCAGTGTTGGAATTTACTTACCCTTTTCCATTCAGAAAAACAAAATAGTGGGCAACAGATGCTTAATATAGACTCAGCGAAGATGCAATTAAACATCAACATATTACCAGACATATCACCCCATCAGAACTTTTTACCCCTCCTTAAGACACTGAAGAAAACATCTTAACCCACCATGTGCTTTAATGAATGTAGAGAGTAATGCATGCCTGCACTGCTTTCATTTCACCCAGTATGGCCATTGGGCTTTGCCAAATGTCTTCTTTTCCAGCTAAAATTAACCACGTATGTTTGAACCACTTTGCATACGCCACCCCTTGGGTATGCAGAGGGTTAATAAAGCTCACAGCATGCAGTAAAAAGAAAAAAAAATGTGCTATTCAGATGCCACAAAGGATTCCAAGTTATAAGGTTCTTTCTCATTTCCCCCATCCTTCAAACCAGAGCACATAACAAATACCCCAGGTCCTGATTTATTTATTTGTTTCCCCAGCCTGCAAGTGGCAACAGATGAAAAAAGCCCAGTCCTCGCATGACAAGCTATTTTAATATTTCATGCCCTAATGTGCCAGGAAGTTTCACACTGAAACAAATGGTAAGAAAATCTCTCTGAAACTACAAGAGGCCACAGCATGCGCCACCTTCCCCACTTTCTTTGCAGGACGCCTGAACATTATTTTCAACGTTGTTCTAGTACCGCCCTGCCTGACCTGTGCCTGCACAAGTTAATGTCTGGCACATAGAAAGGTGCAAGAAGACTCCCGTCGCTGGGAATGCTGTCCCATTCCTCTGTCAAACTCTTTCTCCTTATCCAGAACTAAAATATTGCAATAAAATAAGTGTCATCCAGAGCCAGAAAATTATGCTAGCATCTAATGGCGAAATAACCAAAAAAGAAATAATCATGACGGAAAGAGAGGGCATCCCTCCCCTTTCAGCACTACTTGCTCCAGGAATCCTGCAGCTTCACAAAAGGGTTGCAGTGCTCCCCGTTCTGCAGGCATGAAACTAGCAGGGTGTGTCACACCCCATCAGTCACCCTTTCTGCCTTGTGAAGGTGATCACAAGAAGCTCAAACACACCTTAGCTCACAGCAAACACAGCTACTTTATCTGAAACACGTACACAGCACTCACCTGCATGTGCCACCCCAGAGGTACTCTTCTACCCTGAGTGCTGTCAAAGCTGCAGCTCACCCAAGTCCTTTCTGCAGTCAGTGCTCAGCTGTGGGATCAGTACTGGGTCCCTGGGATCCTTCTCAGCTGCTCCCTCTGTCTCGCCTTCTCTCACACTTAATCTCTCCCTCACCCTTTCCCTCTGGTAGGTGAAGCCTGTCACAGGGCTGTTAGCCTGAGAGACATCCAGATGATTTTTTTTTTTAATGGGAACCTGATGCACCTGCCTCCTATTCATTATTATTTCAGTCTATACCAGTAATGGTGCTGGACAAATTTGAGATTAACATGATCCTTCAACATTTCACAAGTCAGTTGGAGTGGTGCTTTTTCTGCAGATTGTGTTTCCTGTTCACAGCAACTCATTTAAAAACTTTGATAAAACTGAATGGCTCCGGATGTTTTAAAGTAAACTGCAACTTAATTGGTTTGAAACCAAGCTCAGGAATAACTAGAGTTACTAACTGATCAGATAAATTGAAATTCAGTTAAAAGTGAGTGGCCGAGCATATTTAAAGATGAGGTTTCTCTAAATACGCTCTTTTTTAAAATAACTCTGAAGAGTTAGTATTAGGAATATAAGAGACGGCCAGAGCACTTCACAGCACCAGCTCAAAGTGCTAATGTGAATTTATTAGCACACAGTTGAAAACATGAGCCTGCACTCCAGTTACATGGCTGAGAGCAGCCTCTGTTACCTACATAGCTTTGTACACCGATTGGAATAAAAGGTACCTCAGATGCATTATTAAGGGATTAGGTCAGGCTGGAAATGGAGATCAGATGCACCTACAGACTAGGTTCTGCTTATCAAGAAAGACTTCCTTTGCTAGGATACATTTATCCAGAGTCACCTGGAGCTGATCTAGATAAATCTTGAGAGAAACAAAACAGAGTACTAAAATAAAAGAGCCTAAGGCAGGGGATGAAGAGGCTTACAGACACAGTTTCCTCAGCTTGCCTAGGGTAGTGGGCACCCATGGACCATGCAAAGCTCTCCTTGCTTCCATCCCTTCCCTGCTCTGTCAGTTGCAGACATTTCTGTTATTTCATTGCCCACGTTGCTCACCACAGGGATAGTCACACCTTGGGTGATAATATCAGACATATTTAGTAATTTCAAAGGCAACCCCATGCAATACTATGAGGGAGGGCAAACATAAGCACTTCAAAGCTTCTAAAAAGCAGATGGATAAAGTTCAGCAGCTTGTCCTCTTCAAGGAAGAAAACGTGCTTGTGGGATAGGCTGTACACAAAGTATTTCAAGTGCTGAAAGGTAGGCAAACTCCACAGTCCCAACGATGCAACCTGGCCTGGAATCATGCCACCTAGTCCAGTGCCATCCAACAGGAGAGGCAAGAATCTAAATCAAACTTCATTTTCAAAGTTTTTGCTTCTAATCACTTGAAAGTAATCCCACACACACCAGGCAACGGGCCTATTGCCTCCCTGCATAAAACTATCCCTCCAGTGCACCAAGCCTGGGTAAGCAATTCATTGTAAAGAAGGCACAGCAAGAGGTATGAAGATGAACTAACTAGTGGGAGGACAGCAGGTTTGCCTGTACTTCTATGTACTTTCCAAGAAATCAGATAACCCAAGTGGGGTTATTGTTCCCTAACTCTTTTACTTTGGATTAACCAGTTTTTTGAGTTCAGATTCTCAGTCCCTTTACATCACAGTGGCCATCTGAAATCTACTGAGCATTTCCTACCTTGCCCCTCAATAGCTAAAGCATTCTTCCTGTTGATGAGAGGGCTTGAGCTGTTACACAGTCAGCTGAAGTTATACTGTAACAGATTTAAGCCATAAAGTGCAGGTGACATATCCCAAAGAATCACATTTACACACCTTTACACACATTTACAGTCAGCAAAACACAGAAGGTCCCATTTAATGTTGTAGAAGAGCAAAAACACCTTCTGCCTCAAAAAGCAGAGAAGTACTAACAAGCCAGGAGATACTAAAATCAGTCTGATAGACTTCAGAATATGTCCCAGTTACCAGACCTCAGAAACCCAAAGGGCAGCCTTATGTAATGTGCTTTACTTAGCAATCCTCTGACACATCCCTTTCCAATAACCCACTTCAATGATTTGTAAGCCTGAGTATTCCCTTCCCTTTTGACAGCCCTCATAAAGATTATTTCCTATCAGACATGTGAGAGGACTCTACTGGAAACCCACCAAATACTACATCTGAGCTAACCTGAGGATGTCAGATTCCAATTCTAATTTCATCCCAAATTAGCAAGTGGTTATTGGTTGTCTTAAAATCGCATTTGTCAGGAATGAAAATTCTTTGTCAAAATAAGCCATTCAGATTTACTTACAACATAGATGGATTTCGTTACTCTCCCACAGAGTATTATCCTAAAACAGTCAGTCAGCCCTGGCCCTCTCACCTTTCACGTTTGCAACCCAGTCATTAAATTGTCTGTTAACTGTACTGAGGGCACAAAAACCTTCTCACTTCTACATCAAATGAGGGTAAAACACAGAAATGAACTACTAGTGCATTAAGTCTGAGAACCCTGAACCTTTGCTGTGACAGACTAAGAATGCAATCCACTTTGTGCTCCTCTCAAGCTTTATGTTCAAGAAGCATGAAGTCTCAAGGAAGTGGACATGGACACCAGAGACAGTTGTACAAATTGTCACATCTCAGCCAGTTTTCAGGCTCCCAGCATGTAGTCTTCACAAGAGTGTCCTACAGTAAAGCACTACAACACTGCTTCAGATCCAAAGCACAGGCTCCATACCAAACCAGGATGCAGCCTGGTGGCAAAGCATCTCTCTGAGGGGCCAAAGATGTATATTGATCATGTTTGCCATCTCTCAAGCATCCAGCCAGAATGATACATCACAGTCCCTTCAGGCACCTGAGCCTGTACAATGCACTATTGCCTTCAAAGGCCACAACGCTTCAGTAATCACTGCAAGTCTTGCCTGCAGTGAGGCTGCTGTCAAGTAGCTAGATTCTGTGGAGAATCAACCTATTAGCTGAATGACCTACCCAATAGCCAGGAGCTCAGCATATGCATGTGGACATGAAGTGAAGGGTATGGTTCAAAGACAGAAACTCTACCAGGTAAAGTGTTGGGGATCCCCTCCATTACCCATGCCAAACTCCCCTCTTAGCTGTACTACAGCCTTCTGCCAAAGGGGCAGTGAACACCTGTGAAGCAGAGAAGACAAGTTACTGAAGCATCCAAAAGCACTCAGAGCCTTCCAGGGGGTTCAGCTACAAGACAAACTAAGGGCCATGGCCACCAGAGCTTCTTTTTCAAGTACTTCATGTCCCTTTCCCCCACCCCCCAGCCACCCACAACCACAATCGCATCTTCAGAACAGCAACGGGAAGACATGAGAATGTTCCAGGTATTCAGTCACACAAAAAAAGATGGGCCAAAACCTAAGCAGTAAGGATAACCAAACTGGGTTTCTGATTCACCTCTTCCAGCCTCCTTTAAATGGAATTAATATGTGCCAGAGGAGATTCAGGGGAGCTCACCTGACCCAGTACCACTAACAGAGAGGAGCCTGCCCTTGTAAGCTCTGGCTGCTATCTGGGTAACCTGACCTCCTGCCCACGAGCACAAAACAGGCCAGATGACACCAAGTGAGATGGTAAGCGCCCAGTCTACAAATGCCTTCTTGGGTCCAGAGCCAAAGCAGGTCTGATATCACCCTGTCACTCTGTCTTGGCTGACAGTTGCAGGGTTCCTGATGGTCTTGTGAGGGTTTTCACCACATTGTGAAGGAAGCTGAGCTCTTTGCCCCCAAACACCCCATGGCAGCCAGTTCCCTCACTCATTCTCCCATGTGATAGTGACCCAATGTGTGACAGACACAAGCCTTTACTGCTCACTACCAGCCACAAGGCTACTCCCTGATGGAAGGGGCAGCCCCAGCAGAGGCAGGGCAAGGACCTTACGGACCAGGTGCACTCACCCAGCACCTGATGTGGGTGAGCAGAGAGGAAATGGCAATAGGCTCCATCAACAGTCCCATGATCATCAAAGGCAAGATAAACAGTCAAGTCCAAGGTCAACCTGGGAAATCTAAACAACAATTCAGGAACCAGCCTGAAAACAGGTACAACTACAGCAAAGTGCAGGAAGGGGATAAAGGTCCAGGCCCGAGTTTAAGTAGAGATCCTGGGCCATGGGCAAAGGGTGTGGGAAGTGGTTCCATGTGAAGTTACTCAGAGCAATTAAGGCCTATTAGTGCCCTCACAGCCCTGTCCCTGGATTTCAGGAGAACTTCATTTCTGTGACACACCATCTCACCCAAGCCCTGCACCCTACAGGGGGTCTCAGCATCATGCTTCAAATTCAGCTCCCTTTCCCACCCTGCCTTCCCTAAATCCTCCTGCTTCTACAGGTGGTTCTGCTCTCCTGCTGATTTCCAGGCCCAGATGACCTCTCTATCCCCTCTGTGTGTCTGTGCCCTCAGTAGCACTTATCTGCCCCACGTGCCTTCCCTGTTCATGACTGAAGGGAATGGTGGGAGCAGAGCCATAAGAAGAGGCAGGCAGCAAGCAGAAAAGGCACTGAGCAATAGATAGGCAGTGGAGTACAGGGAGGTTTACCTCCCTCTCCTCTCACTCCCCAGCATATGACAGGAAAAATTGTACCATTCACTACTTTGGAACTAAAGAGGAAAGCCCATTTTTGTTGGGAGTTTCTGTTGTTCTGAGATTTCCAAACTGAGATGTTGCTCCTTTCCGTGCTCCCTCAGTCTCTAGAATGAATCTATGCAATCCCACTGTCTTAACCTTTAAAAAATATTGCAAGACTTTTCACAAGAAATTTAATTTTATTCCTGTGCCATTTCCTCTCTCAATGCATATGCAGTGGATTGATCAATGCTGTCTAGCACAACAGTCTTCATCAGGTTCATCCCTGGAGGTGCAACTACTGCCTTGCTTTTCACACTAACGTTGACTTTCTAAAAAGCATCACAGACAGTAATCTTTCTGTTTAGGATCAAAACTGCAACTAGCTCTTGTGGTAAGATCTCAGCAGTCTTCAGCAAAGTAGCTCCTTGTTAGGGTATGTTCAATTCATTGTGCTGTGAAGCTATATCAGCTGTGAACCCAACCACAGGGGTCTTCTTTTGCCAGTTATTTCACTGACCCAGGAATGAGACAAGAGCAGAACTGGAGATGCCTAGTAAAGAGCACCAAAGAAAGTCTGTAGGTCACACTGCCATGTGGCCTAGCCCTGGCCGTGTTAGATGATGAAGTCCCTGCCAGTACTTCAAGGCTCCTGAAGACACAAAACTTCATTTTTCAAGTCATCTCAGTTTGAAGTGTCCAGACCTCACTAATAGGTACTGAGTACCTGGAGCCTTCCCTGATGTCACTGGGAGCACCTGGATGCACATGTCTTCATGCCCACATGCTAGGAAGACCACTGGTACATAAGCATCTTGGTCCTTGTGGGTATGTGCATATATGAGTCTGAGTGAATGAGAACACTTTGTTTTAAAATAAAATCACCTTCCCCTCCTTTAACATCTCACACTGAGTTCTGTCACCTCATTGCAATATTATTGCCTACAACACAGCTAAGTCTGCAACTGCCTGGGAAAGGCAGAGCCTCTGAATAGGAACTGGATGATGATACTGTACCTTGCAGCCCAGTTTACAACCTGACAGTCTGCAGGAGCTACTTTTTATGTACTGCCTTTGGTGACATACAGTCGCACACGCTCTGTATTTTCCACCACCAAGCACGTTCTGTCTGCTTGCAGTTAGGCAGACAGGCAGGCTCCTGTCTGAAGGGTAGAGGGACATAGTGAGCAGGTCACTTTTCAAGGCAGACGGATGGATAGATGCATCACTGAAATGGGCAGGATAATGTCAGGGGTACTGATACGTCATGGCCAGACTAGGAGAAGGGAGGAAAGGAGGAGTGGGTGTCAGAGACAGATCCTATGTCACAACGGGTGATGGATGAGGGAGCACCATTTTCTGGGAAGGGCAGACAATACCAGTGCCAGGAGCTGAGCAGGAGGAAGCAGGACCCATGCAAAGGCCCTGATTAACCCTGCATTTAGACAGAACTGGTCTGTTGCTCTGAGGCAAACTGAATGGCAAGCAAACTGCTTGCAGTTTGGGCCTTTACAAAGTCCAGCATGTCCTTGCCAATCCCTTTGACTGACAGATTGAGAGCCCAGATGGTTCAGAGTTGTCTATGACCATGACAGTGAATGGGTCATCCTCTCATCCTCTCAGCCGTTCATGTGCTTTTGAGCTTAATCCAGTTTATTTTTCAGGCATATCTCATTTTACACTCACCACTTACTCCTCTCTTTTCACCCAGCGAGTGTGTCTACTTTCAAGGGGTTGTAACTAGACCAAAGGTATTACTCCTTCTACAGTGACCATAGAGGGGCATAGCTGTCTATGCAGCCCATGGTGGAGGAGAGAAGAGGAGAAACCTCACATGTTTATCATCTGAGATGGCTGGCCTGTATTCCTCAATGCCACTACAATTTTGGACTCCATCTGGTTCCTCAGGGCCAGCTGGGTCAGGCTGACAATTTCCCAATGCTTGTTGGGAAGAGGGATGCACTAGTGAGATGCTCCTGTTGGCCATCCTTACCATTCCCTTCATGGCAATATTAAGGAACTTGGGTCCCACTCTAAACTAGCAGCAGAGTGGGAGGCTGCTGATGCAGGAGGGTCAATCTAGCACAGAGAACAAGACTCCTAGCAGCCCAGGAAGATACAGAGAAAAACTCTGAAGAGCTCTAGAATGCAGGGAGCAATCAAGTAAACTGTTGCTGCTCACCTTCTGCAAGAACATGAAGACAAAATTTCTGGGCTTTGTGTTTATGAAAACTCCATGCCCATCTTTCAAAGTATAATTTTAGTTCTCTGTCCCATATACCTAGACTAAAATTTCAGCTTTTTCTTCCTGGTGTAGTATTTTCCTATCTATCCATCATCGTCTAAGTGCTACCTCATATTCCAGGTGCCTTTCTTTTCCCTGTCCTCTCTCTTTATTTATCCTGTTGGACAATTGTATCTTCTTTGTAGCTCATGAACTTACATCTCATTGATAAGAACATGGATATCTGCAGTTTGTCTTCTCAGGAAGGGTTTTGGCCTCCTTCCTGACTCTCTAGGTATGCCTGCAAAAATAGAACATGCGCATTGCTGACTTATGACCATATCCTTGAGAAATAAACTTCCTTAAACAACAAGCCACAGCCGCCTGAGGCAGAAGCCAAGATACACTGGCCTTGCCACATGCCACAAAGGTCAACAGACCCAAACTGCCAGCTCAGACAGGAGGACAGAATGCCAGAAGCAAAGGACATATAAATCTAATGACTGTCAGCTGATTTCTGAGCTCAACCAGAGGGTGAAAGGAGAAGGATGGTCCCAGTTTACCTTTACATGTCTCAATGATTTGAGGCCTCTTTCAAACACAAGTAGTTATAGCAGTTCCCTAAATTTTTCACCCAGGAAATGTTCTTTAACACTCAGTTATATAGTGTATCAGGCAAGCCACCTACAGGTTCCAGGAAGCCAGTCATGCTGACTTGGTCAGAAGGTGACAGGAAAGCTGTGAGAGTCTACAGAGCAGCTGAGGCCTGTAGTGCTCTCTGCTGTATTTATTAAAAAGGTTTTATTATATGCCACATCACATTGTCCTAAGCATTGTTTCCAGAGATGCAAGGACACAGGAGACATGAGGATTTCGCCTTGTAGAACAGCCCCCCAGGACTCAGGATCCACTGTATTTGGGATGGAAGCAGAGGCTGGGGGCTGCAATCATGAACCCCCTTGGAAGGGACTTGTGATGGTGTTACCAAATGGAAGCTAAGACAGGAAGGAGCAATGCAACATTGCAGAGGGTGTGAAAACTGCAAGAGATCTCAGGACAGGCCTCACAGAGAAAGTCTCATAGTGCTCCTTGGGACAGCCTTTGGGATCCAAAAGCAGTGAAGAGAAAGGCGTAAGTAAAGGATATGGCTTTCTAGCCAAACCCAGATGGCAACTTGGGACTCTGAGCTCAGATCTTGACAGCCGCTGTGGGAAGTGCAAGTTGAGCGCAGTGACACAAATCTATGTGGGAATATTCTTCTATCCTCCCTTCTCATATTCTAAACTCAAAATCCAGGCAGGGTACAGTCAATATGCTGAAGAGCAGGGCATTCTCTTCAGAGGGACCTGGACAGGCTGAAGAAATGGGCTGACAGAAACCTTCTGAAGTTCACTGAAGGCAAATACAAAGTCCTGAACCTGGGCCAGAATAAGCCCATGGAGCAAAGCTGGCTGAGGGCTGACTAGCTAGGAGGCAGCTTTGAAGAAAAGGATTTGATGGACAACAGATTGAACAGGAGTCAGCAGAGAGCTCTTGCAGCAAAGAAGGCCAACAGCATCCTGGGCTGCATCAGCAAGAGCACAGCTAGCAGGTTGAGGGAGGCAGTTCTTCCCCTGCTTTTACAAGGCCACATCTGAAGTACTACGTACAGTTTTGGGCTCCCCAGTTACAAAAAAAGGCCTGGGTGTACTGGAGAGAATCCAGTGGAGACCCAACAAAGAGGACGTTCAGTAGGGGTTTAGAGTCCATGAGGCAGAGGAGAGGCTGAAGCAGCTGGATTTGTTCAGTCTGGAGAAAAAGGACATGGGGGGACTGAATTTCAATCTCCTGCTACCTAGGGTGGCTTATAGTGAAAGCAGAGCCAAACTCCTATCGGCAATGCACAGCAATAGGACAAGAAACAATAGACACAAGGTACAACAAGAGCAGTTCCAATTAGATGTTAGGTAAAAAAAATCCTATGAGAGTGGTCAAACACTGGAACAAGAGCCCAGAGAGATCATATCTCCATCCTTGGAGATATTACAAATTTTACTCGATAAGGCCCTAATAAATCTGATCTAGTTCTGAAGAGGAATCTACTCTTTAAGCATGAGGTTTGACTCAGAATATGGAAAGTCTAGCAAAAAAAAGGACAAAGTGAAAGATAAAGGCATCAGTGGGCAAAAGGATGGAGAAGGAGGAAAAATAAAACTGAAGTTAATGAAACTGTCAAAATAGTAATTATAGCAAGTAGAATGATTGTGCTAATTTTAATCAGTAAACATGAGATGGTCAAATGAAGTTTCTGTGTACAAGTACTAGGGCAAAACTGAAGGAATTTGCTTTGTTAAAAAATATGGAAATGATAAAGGGCTAAAAGGAGGTAGCAATCATGAATACAATAGAGATCAAGCTGAAGATGGAGTGGCAGTGCCTATCAGCAAAGGCATGACCATGAAGAAAGAAGGGCAAGCACTGCAGAAGAGAGAACTTCTGAGAGTCAAAAAACATCTTGACAAACCACCCCCTATAAAGCAAGTTTGGCTGGAACCTTCCAAACCTCAGCATGCCAGAGTCAGGGATTTAGGATTCCTGGCAACTTTTCTCTTCTGGTTTTGCTTGCCATGAAGTCTGTCATTAAGGCTCTGTGAATAATTGCTGACATGCTGCAGTCTGATATCAGTTATTATTAATAACTGGGAAGAACTAGCTCATTAAAGAAGTAAATTTGTGCATGCTCAGACATGGTACAAGTTGCTTTCATCTGCCTTCACTGAGCAAGAGACCTTGAGTGATCAGGTTCCTTTGACTTTGCATAGGTGGTACGAAAATGCCACTCCTGCCAGGGCCATTATGGCCTATTACTACTCAGGGCCCTGATTCTAATCCTCAAGTCTTTGTCACGGTACAAAGTCATTTTTAAGTGTAAGATAGTAGTTCAGCTATTTCATCTGTACATCAGGGCAGATTTTCATCTGTCTGGTCCTTGAAATCTGTTGGTTTCATTTCATCAATATGTTCCATAACTTTCTGAGACTTCAGTCTGAGGCAGACTCCACTGAAGATGTTCAAAAATGAGAGACCCAAGTGCAGGGGCCTCCACTCTGAACACAGATGTAAACAAAATATTGGGTTTTTTTCTGCTATGACCTTAATTTCCCAGTATACTCTTTTTACACCTTCTTTATACCTACAGATTCTGTCAGGTTTCTCATTCTGATAAGTTTGAGAAAGGATGTTTTATTAGGTTTTACGCCTTTTCCAACCTGGTTTGTTTTCAAAATTAGGACATGCTGTGACCAAGTGAGAATTGACAAATATCAACCTACGTAGGATAGTACAAATTCTTTAAAACAAACAAAAAAAAAATCTAGACAAAAAAAAAGATGAAATGTGTACACTGTGCAGTGTTGAAAGGGTGAGAATGTGTGAAGCCTTAGTCTTAAATAATATTGATGGTAATAACGATGATGACAAAGCTGACTTGAGAACACAGGACACAGAAATGGAAATTACCATGAGAGCAGTGGAAGGAAAACTCCAAGTGCAACTCCAGCACAAGCTGATAAAAGTATTGCTGTTAGAAAAATATCAGTGCCAGCTTTCGATCTCGATTTTTGAGGCCTCCACCAGAATATGGGGAACACTGCTGTTTGCCCACATTCAAGAACAATTTGCTCAAGTAAGAAGATGTATGGAGGTGGCATCATGGGCTGCTCAAGGTAGTGGAGGGCAAGCTGTATTAAAAAAGAGTGAATAAGGTTAGTTTCTTCAGCCCAACAAAAGACAGATGGGGGGGGAACTATTAAATACCTTACAAAGGCAAATACCAAAAGGGAAGACAAGGTGACAGAAGGACAAATGGAAATAACTGACCATAAAGAGGAATATCAGGAGATTTTTAACCATCAGATCTGGCTAACACAGCCTCCTAGCCAGAATAATACGGCAGAGTGTCTGACAAAATTAACATAGATTTATTTATTTTATAATGGGAACTGTTACACAGCTTTCTGCCACTCAAATTGAGAGGTCTTTTCTAAGGTCAGAAATGAAGTCTGGGAGGACAAATGGCCAGGAGACACTGAACTCAGAAACTCTTGGCTGCAGTAAATGCCAGTTAGGAGTGACTTGCTGTACAGTTATTTTGGCAATTTGTTGACCCTGCCCTTGGCATTCTCTTTCAATAGCCATATAGTTCATATAGTGAACTTTGTGCAATGTATAATAGGGCACCCCTGTATTGGGCCAGCAGTAGGGCAATGAAGAAAGCTTTAAGACAGTGCACTCATTTGAGCTAACAAGGCAGTATTACACAAGCTTTAAGCGCTACCAACATTGCTGCCAGTGAAGCCCTTAGAACAGGAGGTCCCAATTCTTACCTGCTATCAAGACGTCCACATCCTTTAGGTAGAAATCACAGATTGGTATTTCATCCAGACAGAAATAACACTTTTGTGTGTCTGTCTTCTCTGCCAGTCATAGTGATGATTCTTACATAATTTGGTGTGCATACGTGTGTGTATGTATTTGTGTACATGTCTGCCTGACAGCATTTTATTGGGACCTGCTGAGTGCTTCAGGACCTAAGAAGCACAACAGTTGTCTTAGTGTTCATGACTCTGCTGACTTGCGATCAAGAACGCGGAAAGCTGTGACCCAAAGAGTATCCACTCCACCTCCTTCGGCATCCGGCTGACAATTGAGCTGACAGCAGAGCTAATGCTCCAGCATGCTGTGCCTAGTGGGCTGAGTCCCCTGCTGCAGACTACAAATTACACACAGCCAGTTTTAACACCTCTTGATATGCATAAAAGCTTTCAGTCCTAGTGGCTCCATAAGTGGTCAGCGCATCTGCCTGTCCAAACAGGTGTCAATAATAAGGAAATAACCTCCCTGGTGAGAGGAATTTTAGAAGCTGTGAGAAGTGGATGCAGTTGCAGGGAGGACAGTGTGAATGTGGTTGTATGCACCTACTGACACCCCTGGGCACTTGGCTTCAAGGACAGAAGCTGTCTCTGCAAATAGATCTCCCTGGCAGAGGCCTGTGCCAAACACAACTGCTACAACAACAACAGTACTTGTACCATGCCTTTTGGTTAAGAACATTTTGCTGGACCATGAATTGTTTCCTGAGGAGGTGGGAAACACAGAGCTGTTTCATGATTTGTTTTACATGAGAAATGAGCATTCCTGAGGCAACTACTAGAAAAATCTTTGTCCAGACTTTAAGACAAAACACACAAGACCTGACATGACCATTCTACAGTCCCCAGTCCCTTTCAGAGCTACAGAGAGCATCCGGAGGCTCTCTGATTCATTTCTCCATGTTTGGTGAGATGCACCGACTAATTTGGTTGTGAATCAAAGGAATCTTGGTGCCACCATTCAGAAAGGAAATTAATCACGGAAACAGTAGCCAGGAAGCAAAACTAAATAGAAATCTCTTCATACTCATAAATCGGCTTTTCCTCACACTCCAGCATCCCCCCAGAGGTGAAGATGTGCCTTGCTTTGACTAATTCGGATGAAGTGGGAGAAGCAGACATAGGGTGGGGCCCCGAGGCCAGTGTTCTGCTATGCAGCTCTGTCAGCAACCTCACCACCAGCATGCTGCTGTAACTTGGCTGTTTGCCACTGACTCCCTGTGAGTATGGGCTGGGCCAAGCCCACGTTACCCCCCAAATTCCCAGCACACACGTTCCTGATGAAATGGTCCAGCAGAGCATCTATTCCAGTCAGTGCCAGAATCAACCTTCCTTTCATGCTGATCATTGTTCTCTGTGCACTATACACTGCAGGAAGGTGAACTGGCTTGTGATCAGGGCTGCTGGGTAGCACACGACCTTCAGCATGACCATTAGTAGTCCCGAGAAGATGTCATTCCTGCTCTAGGCTTTTTGTCTCCACTGACACAGTTGTAGCATACTTTCCAGATCACCTATTACAACAGCGTAAGACAGCACAACTCCATGTTAAAGCTATTTACTTGGCACTATAGAGGAAGAACTGGACCTGGGAAGTTGTGATCCCCTCACAGCCTTTCAGAACATGCCATCAAAAGAGGTCTCTGGTACTCTTCCCTACAGTCTGTATGGTGAATATCTTCCTTGAACCATCAATTACAACACACAATTAGCTCCACTAAGCGAGAGTGTCACAGCACAGTCCTGGCAAACAGCCCTTCCTCCCACTTCTCCCTCATTAGGCTACTCCTCTCTTGCTAGATCTTTAATTAGCTTGTCATCAGCAACTTGGCCTGGATTGAATACCCTGCATTCTCCCAAATGAAACCATTTAAGATAGATGGGACATGAAAAGCAGCAAGAGAGTAGGGTAAGAAGACATGCAAAGCAATCAATATATGCCGTGACTTCAGGGACAGGCTTGCCAAGGGCAATAGCAAGATTTCAGTTGGCTTGGACAAACTAGTAATATTCAAAATATAGGTTGGCTGAGACCCAGCAAGCTCATTTCAGCAAGCCCACCATAGGGCCAGCAGAAGAGAGAGACAAAACCCAGCAAAATCAGTAGCCTTGAGCAATAAAGCTATTTCTTGTACCATTGAAGTGAAGAGCCCAGCCATGGTCAACCTACCAATTCAGGTTGTAGCAGTTTCACAAGAAAGCTTTGTTTACACCTCGCCAGAATCCCTTGCTTTCGCTAATTCAGAAGCAAACACTTGGCCTCAAATCACCTTTTCCCTGAATTCTGTGGTTGGGTTGTATTTCCCCTGTCTGCCACCCATTGAGCTCAGCAGATGCTCCATGGCGCTGCTGCAAAACATTGAGCCAATACATGGAAGGAGGGGAGGGCAGCAAAAATGCTGGATGGGGAGGGCAGCCCATAAAATATACACCTGTTGTCAATCAGAAGCCAAGACTTATGTCAGCCTGCTGCAAATATTTTCCCTTCCACTTCAGTGACCTTTTCAATCATACTTCATGAGGGAGACTGCTCCCATTAAGTGCTACTTGATCCTCTGCTAATGCAGCAGTTATGAAAGGACCACAGCACTTGTCATTAGGATAAACACCTTTGCAGCGGGAGAAGGCTGCAGAGAAAGGCACACAACCGCTCTCCCCTCTGCTTCCTCAGGTCCCTTTCCCTCCATCTGCCCATCACATCGTTATTTGGACAAGGAAAGCTGAGCCTGGCTAAAGCACTGACCACTGTCTCTGCATCTGCTGTCTTGGCATGCTCAGCTGCCAGCACCTAAACTAGCAAACAAAGAAGAGGATCTGATTTTCTGATCAGTGGAATGTTCCTCTGCAAGAGAGCAATTCAGGATAAAACGCTAGGTGTACACTGTCCCTTCAACACTCTGGATCACATAGGCTCAATTAACTTTTATGAAGATGGCTCCTACTGCAGCTATCCACTGTTCAGTCAGGTCTGAGAGTCCATTTGAGCTTTCAGCTTTATCACACTCAGAAAAAAAGTCTTAGGGGAAGCAGGAACCCACCTTCCCTGCTGCAGTGCTCCTTGGCACTGCCCTCAATCTTCATACGTGTGACTTACAGCTTTCGGCAGCCTGTTTGGGTGGCACATAGAGGGTGACCTGAACAGGAACTCCAAACGGCTGGGACTAACGGGTGAGTAGGGACTACTGTCCTGCAAGACTTGCCCAAAAGAAAAGAAGAGCTTGGAGGTCAGGGCAGCCTCTCCTCCAGAAGCACACAGAATGACGGCCACCACTCTGGGTACTGGGAGAGGTGAGATCCTGGAGGATGTTGATCCTTGGTTTGATCTAGTGCCATGTTTCTCTGGCCTCTTCAGAGTACAAATTAGTGCCGCCATTAACATCCTGCCAGCTCAGATGAGTGACCAGCACCAAGGGATTTCACCAGCCCTTGAAGGAGGGTGAATAAATTCATTTCTCTGCCCTAGAACAGGACTCTACACACACAGAATCTAGCTCTTCAGCCCTGAGGAGAGACCAACAGACCCCCAAAAAAGGACTGACTTTGGAAGAAATGGCACACATAGGCAAATTAATGTGAATTAAAAGGTACTCCGCATCTGCACTGAAATATTTGTCAAAGGAGAAGAAAAAGCAATGAAATTAAGTCCCTTTCTTTTCCAGCTTCTTTGTTGCTCCAGCCCTGGCTCTCTAAATTGTGGAAGAAGCCCCCTGAGTCTTGGGGAGCAAAAGAACACCTTCAGCCAGCAGAAGCAGCCGGGCTGTCGTTGGCAGCTGTGATGGATTGTGATGGTGGTAGCACTGTTGGGGCCACTTGAGCAGTGGGTTGCGAGTGTTCAAGGTGTGCGTGCCTGCCTTACCACTATCTGCCTGGTGTGAGTGGTATGAGGTTGCTTTTGGGCAAACAGGAGATGAGTCTGCAGAGACACTTAAGTATTAGCTGCCCTGGGTTTGTAATTAATTCCTTCTGGAAAAGACATCTAGAGAGTGGTGTTATGCTGGTCACTGATCCCTGTGCAATGCCTTGAATCATGTCTGTGTCGTAAAACACAGAATCACAGAAGTGAAGGGACTTCTGAAGTCTCTAGTCCAAGCCTCAACTTTTCTACAGCTGTACCTGCTAGGTATTTTTGGAAGGCTAGAGTTCTGTTATGGGTGCAAGCAGAAATAATGGCAGTGGTTTATAGGATCACAGCTCTCTGTACCAGTCTGAGCTGGTTATTGTGAATGCAATGGTTTTCCCTGCCACTGGGACACCCTGCAGACCTGGCCACCACTCCTGCGGACTATCTGGCCATCCCTGTATTACCAGTCATGAGTATTCCCCAACAAGGAAAGACTCATCAAGACTGGGAAGGGACTGTGAAATCTGCCCATCGCAGCAAGAACAGTTTTCAGGAGAATTTTCCCTATTTCTGTTGCATTTCAGGTAGAAGACCTATAGAGATCTAAGGGGGTCTCACAGCACACCGAGGGCCCTCCTCCAAAAGTTTGGAGGAACCAACCACTGAACAGCAAGCAGCAAAGGTTTCTGCTGAGCAACTGCACATCCCCAGCAGTAGCTTTCTGTAGATAAGACAAAAGAAGGAATGGGAGCAATAATGGAGACACTCTCCACTGTCTTTAAATCACCAGGGAGAGATTTCTGCCCATCAGACAGGCAGCTGAGTGGGCTTTCCCTCAGCTTGCACTGTGTGCATAGAAAAGACAAACTATACTGCTCTAGAAGATCAGGCTGTTGAAATATAAAGGGAGAGATGTTATCTTAGCCCTCAGGAGAAGTTTCCTGGCATGTGACTGCAATCCAGGTGGTGATAACTGGGTATAATTTATTCAGGTAGAAATCCCTCTTCCTACTATAACAATGTTTTGTTTGCTCTGTCCTGAATAACAAGTCCACCAATGCCCTGGAAATGATGATTCGGAACACATGTGCAGAGTCTCTCATACTGTGCAATGACAAGAAGTTTCATCAACTCAGATAAATATCCCTGCATTCTCAGTGACAGTCCCTCATACTTCAGATGTCTCACTTCCGCTACCTGCCAACATTTCAAGTCTATAAATAGGGCCAACTGGGAGAGGAACAGGGGATGTACATTGCCACCCACTAGATATCTGTTAAGCTAAGGCATACCTTTGGAGGGAGGTAGTGGTAAGTAAACAACACAGCACTCACTGGGTGGTAGAGGTCTGACCCTGCAAGGTTGGGGCAGTCTGGCAGATCACTAATCAATCCAGAGCTCCCTCCAGAGCAGACTGGCTCTGGGCATTTCTCCAGCTCTCCTGCCACCTCAGGAGCACAGGCCTGCACTGCTCCAACACCTGCAACAAGGCTCCAGCGGAGACCCCACATCCCTGCAGCAGACTATGCTGAGCTGATGGCGAGGTTCAGGAGGTGCTTGGGATGCCCAGTGCAGTGCTCACTGACAATGGTGTCAGCCTTTCCATTGCTGCCAGTGTGCTCTGAAGCAGGACACCACCACCTACCTACCAGCACCTTCCAGTAACCTACCAGTATCTTCCAGAGTTGCACCAAACACCTTCTGGCACAGCAGCCCCTGTCTCTCTGCACAAAGGCTGCTCTCAGTGGTTTGCAACTCCCAGCAGGGCAGATCACCCAAGTTTCCATAGCAAAGGCAAATACTTCCCTCCACAGACTTTCTTCATTCATACAGCCAGAGGCTGAATCTTGGTCCACATTACACACCCCTTTTTCACTGAGCCCAAAAGAGCAATGGAGGGAAACATGATTTTTGGCTCACTCCTACTGCTCATGGGACCATTTGTTACACAGAGCCAGAAGCCCAGAACAATCCAGGGCAGGTCTTGGTGATGTGTAAGCATTCAGTGGTGGTGCCTCATATTTGCACAGGCCACTCCTGTCAAAAAATACCACTTGGAACCTACTCTTGAAAAAATCCTGACCAAGCAGAAAGCCACTGCAGCAGTACTGCAAAACAGCTTCTGTGCCCAAGCCTCCCTTCCAAGCAGAAGGCTCTCTGACAAGTATGGAATGGCTCTTTGACAAGTACAGAATAACCTGCTTTCCAATCAGTGTCTACTTGCAGGCAAAAACTGTTAATTGCCTCGTATAGTCTTCTGTCAGCAACATTATCCCCTCCCGTCCTGCTGAGACCAGGACGAGGGACTGTCCTGTTCAGTGGCTGCAGTGGGACATGGAGAGTGGGAAGGTGAAATATAATATGAGAAATAATATCTACGGCAGCAAGCAAGGCTAACCAAAAAGACGTAAGGGAAGCAGGATTCCAAGAAGAAAGGAATGATGGGGGACAAAAAGCATGGAGTTCTCTTGACAAAGGTCCAGGATCATTTTAAAGGGCCCAAGAAACTGTTTTTTAAAGTCTATTTTTAATACAACCTACATGTGTGATGAGAGCACTGCCTGCCACACGGCTATCTTATTACTTCCAAGATTAGCAACAAAAAGATTAATTTAGACAGGATGGAATATTTTCTAACAAAAGTGTCACTGCCTTCTGGGGAGCAAGTCTGACCTGAAAATATCACGTACAGGGAAATCCCACATCACAGGCAATCCCTCATGGACAGGAGTCCCCTGGCTGGAAATACAACAGTTTGGGTTAATTTCAGCACAGCTAGGGTGACTGCTGATCATGTGACTGTAATATGTCACTATAATTGATCATAAATATATGTACTCCACTACAGCTGACAACAAAAGCTGTGGAGACAAGAGTGGATTAGGCCCACACTCCTGTTCTCTGAGGAAAGTTCATCGAGCAGCTATTAAATACTAAAATGAGCCCATGGTCTTTGGTTCCAGAAGTTCCTAAGACAGATGGACCTATGAGGCAAACAAAGGAATGAATCCTTGTACACTACTAGCACAGCTCTTGCACCCTGCCCTACACATCACTATCACACAAAGAGAGAAGCAGGTTATTTGTCTAGATGCTCTAATGTGATGCCATATAGGTATATTTATGTACTTGTATTAAAGTGACTAGTGTAATATGGGGAGCCTTCAGGAGCTTCCCACCTGCATGTCAGTGCTTGCTTTTCCGGTTTACATTTTAATACCTCCAAGTAATATAGAAATGAAAGGCCTATGATTACTCCCTGTCTCTTTTCCAAGGGCTGCAAAACCCACTGACAAAGCCTCTCAGCCCTCTCTAGTGCTGGTCCACACAGAAGATGACAAGCTACTATGGCTGGAGCCTCTACTGCTTTCCTCCTTCATGCTCAGCCCTGACGTGAGAGGCAAAACTCCCATCCACATTGATGGATACATAGGAATGGTCCATCTGGGGTCTCCCAAATTAAAAACTGATGGCACAGCTGAGAAGGCACAGCGCAGAGCGTTTGGGTTGTACTGAGGGAACCTGCCCACTTATTAACATATTTGCATTCTCTTCTTTGCCAGAGAAACTGAGCAAATACTTCAGTTACACTGAAAATTACCTCCTCCAAATGCAACTGAATCATTTCTCCAAGTTGCTACTAACATTTCTGGAGAGCACCCTGCTCCAAGGCAGCCAAATACAGATAGGATCCTACAACCACAGCCCCCTCCCAGTCCCACCAGCTCTTTCACATGCTGGAAATTCATCCTGCCCAGGGGTCTCCACAGAAATCACTTCATCCTTTCCAAAACAGAGCAGCTGTTTAGCAGCAGCTCAGCATGGCAGGTCAGAAGACGACAAATCCCGTATCCAGTTGAGACTTGGGAATTTTTAAGGAAACAAAACCCCAGCTGTGTAAGTTGGAAGAGGGCTGAGACACCTGGTCCAATACTGCTGCTCCCAAAACAGCACCAAGCAACCCTTCAGCTTGTAAGCTGCCCCCAGAGCAGTGACCTCTGGCAGGAAGGACTTCCTTGGTCTCACGTGAAGTATTTTCTCCTACTCTTAACCAGAAGGGGGGATCTCTGACTGCCAGCCCAGCTCAACAGCTCTTAGCTGACAAAGCTTGGAGAACTAGATCACAGTGTGAGGTGGGCTGGGATGACTGCAGCCCAGCAGGAGCATGGCCTTAGAAGGTAAAACCAAGCCACAGCAGGCCTGATGCCAATAATACACTTAGGCCTAAATGTTCCAGTGTTTCATGCCATTCCATCAAAAATCTTGGAGAAACTTATTTTTGGCTGAACCAGGTGTCACAGAAAAGAGTGCCAACTGCAGTGTTTCTCTGCTAAGTCAGGAAGAGACTTACAGTGAAGCCTGTGCAGTGCAGAGATGGGTGCAAAGCAACCAAACAGCAAAGGACTGTCACCAGAGACTGCATCCATTCAGTCTCACAAACATGATCTATCACACTCAGCCTGATTTTATTCCTTCACCTCTTCCCTCTCATCACATACACGTTAGCAGGAGGATAGCAGGATGTCACTGATGCTTCACAGCCATCTATATACCCAAATGTGCTGTAAGCACCACCTCTGTAGGCAGTGCTCTACACTGGTGTCTTAGAAGATGAAAAACAGTTACGTGTCTGGCTTTGCAAAGTCTCTATCTGCCGAACTCCATAAGAGCACATTCCCCTACCCCTTCAGATGGCAGCTCCAGCAGATGAGGCTACTTCTCAAGCTCCTGTGTGGCTCACAGTAGAGCTGCATCACCACACAGGCTCACAGGCTCCAGGACAGAGCACTGGCTCTTGAAAAATACTTCTGGCCACAGAGAATTCCCTTTTCCCTCTACGAAGGCCTCTGTTCTTTACTTGGGAAAGCACACTGAACTCAAGCAGAGGGAAGCAGTGTGGACTGGTGGCTAGAGCACTACCCTGGGGTGTAGCAGCTCTCTCTCCTAGTCTTAGCACTGCAAGAGGCTTGGGCGAACTTGGACAAGGCCTCTCTCCTCAGCTGCCCTGTTTGTAAACTGCGAATATTGACACTGGAAGTGGTTTATAATCTAGGGGCAGAAGCAGCCTATGAAATGGTTAAATGCAACTAAGGTGGAGAAGCATGAGTCAAGCCCTTTGGGACATAGGCTTGTCAGCCATGTCTGGGTTGTTTCCCCTTCGCTGCCCCGGAGACACCCTGCCACCAATGCTGCAAGGCTCCTCACCATCACACTTCAAGGTGCGAGTAATCAATTGCTGCGCAGCTGTGAGCCATGAGACCCAACACCAAATTCCATGGTCCAGATTTATCCTTTCATGGCTGTTACATCAATGGTTGTTTTCTAGCCTGTTCATCCCATGGGAGGTCATGCTTGACAGAGGGTCCTTCACAACACCAGCCTCTCTGTGCATGACCCAAGAACACATGCTGACACTGTATCTCCCAGGTTATCAGAGTCCAGCATGCTGGGAAATCCACATCTTCTGTCAACCCACACACACACCAGCTGCTCCTGCCTGTGATTGACAATGTTTGTCCATTAAAATATACTCAGAAATCTCTAAGGGGCTTCTACACGTCTTTTTAAGATCATCAGGTCTTTCATGCTGAGATCTTAACACACCCTCACAAGTAGTTCTTGTGATTCTCACAAGTTCTTCAGTCACCGTCACAGAAACCCTCTAGCACTGCTGCATACCATTTGACTGAGGAAACTGAGCCATGTCCCCAGAAGCCACTTCCTTGGAGTTGTAAGGGAGCTGACAGCAAAAAGAGAAGAATTGCTATTCCTTGGTCTAACCAACCATCCCACACAAGGAAGAGAGCTCAGGGAGGCTGGCCCGATGCCCAAGCACCCTTGCATCCTCTCGTCAGTTTACAATTCTGAAAGCATTTTGCGAGCAAATTTCATTTCGTGCTTAATATGAAGACCAGATCATTTTGTTGCAAGTGAAGAATGAAGTGTCTTCTCCCTGAATTATATGATGTCTTTTATAATGGTAGGATGTATCTCTAGGATATTTACAAGTCAATCTGTTTGTTTACAATTTAAAATAAATTGCCCTTTAACTATCTGGCAGCTGATGTGACCCCATCGCTGTGCCGGAAGAAGGTTTACAGTGTAGTTGCTAACATGTTTCCAGAAAGAACAAGGACAAGCTGTTCTTGTGTGTCCTTAGCCACTGGTCATGTTAACAAAAATGCCACCTGTCCTTCAGAAGCTGGCACCACGAATAGCCGTAAGGACTAATTACATCGGTAAGGGGAGAGTTCAGGGCATTAACAGCAATGCCTGATGCATTTCCCCTCTTTTACATATTTGTGTTTGTTTCCTATGCTGATCTCTTATTCCCTCTCCCTCCATGCCAAATGAATTTTTTTTGGCCTCTATTCCCAGGACACTGCCTATGGAAAGCTCCTCTGAGGCACTTCTCTCACCTGTCTGCTGCCAACAAAGTGAGAGGCAGAAATCAGGAACGAACAGCCCCTCAAAGTCATTGCTAATCCTGCAGTCTCCAAAGTATGATGAAGCCTCTTGCCAGACCACTGTGCAAGTCACAGATCTCCGCAGGCCAGTTTCAGTGGCTAACATCAACCCAAATTACTCAGAATCCAGGGCAAGATCTCTAAGGATTCAGGACCCACTACTGGAGCTAGATTTTTGAAGGGACCTGCATTCAGGACACCGAGAAATTGAGGAAACATGACCACATCTGTTGGATCTGTAGAGCAGTGCACTTACGAATGAGGACAAGGCTGAGCAACAGGTGTAGGGAGAAATAAAGCAGCAAAGCCTACTCCCTCCAGCCAAACTCTTTTTCCACTGCTGCTGGGTTTTAAACACAGCGACAGGGATGACATCCAGAAGATAACTGAGCCCACTGTGTCCGAGTTACCTGGGACAGACAAAGAGGCTGCTAGATAGGGGGAAAGCCACCAAGAAAGGGAACAGAAAATGGTCTCCTGGTGTGTGTGAGATCTCCCTCCCATCACTACAAAGGAAATGTACATGCAGCGAACCCTCCCTTCCAAGGAATCGGAAACAAGTCTCTTGTAAAAGGGAGTTGAAACTGAAATGCAACTTTCAAGCTCATCTTGTATTTGGTGAGTCTGTCTTTGACCCTGCAAAAACCTGATCCCTGTATTCGGTGCCTCAGCTGCCTGGGCCATTCCTTTACTTACTCCAAGGGGTTTGCTCAGTGTCCTGTCACCAGTTCAGGCTGCTTCCTCCAGGTGTCTATCCAGCTTACTCCAGCCCCACAAGAAGCAGTGATATGTACCTTTGGGCTGCAAAAGAACACAGAAAAACAGATTGCTGTGACAAAACGCCTGTCAGAGAAGACAAAAATACCTCCTCACCAATTGTGCTAGGAAAGTTGGTAACATAAAATCCCATGGTCATTTGGCTTTTAAACCTGTAAAAACTCAGTCATTTGACAACATTGACAGTGTCCTGCAGTGAGGCCTAAGGTTCTGCTCTGAAGTGAGATCTGCAAGTTAGCACCAAAGTTCTTCCGCTCAGCAACGCTGGAGTAGGAGGAAGGAATTAGAAGTCCCTTGTGCATCTCATACCCAGGATTATTCTCATGGAATATTATTTCCTTGGATAAGTCCAGCTGATGTAGGCCATGGTCCCGTAACAGACTCCAGCTGATTGTAGGGGGAATGCAGCCGCAGCAGGGTCAGGATTTTACACATTACACCAATGTGGTGAGAAAACACTTTTACATCAGTAATTCCCATACCTGGGTCCATGGAGCAGCGTGGGATATTTTAAAGGCTGGCAGTCTCCACAGTCTATACATCCTACAAACGCTAAAACTAGTGGTCTCAATCACTTTACTCCTAAGAAGTTAAAACTATCTATGCCAGACAGACATTCCCCTTTGATTTACACATATTTCTGTTTGAATATATCTCATCTTAGTCTTCTCATTTTTATTTTCATCAAAGAAGCCAATTCTGCCAGGACTGGAAACACCCCTCCCACAATGGGCATTCATTGCAGACAGGTTCTTGCCACCCAGGCGGGATAGGCCTCCAGGGCTGCACAGAGCAGCCCCTTTACTACGCAGAGACACGGCCCAGAAATGCCTCCCCCTTCCCAGGCCAACCCCAGGCGAGGCACAGCTGCTCCAGCCACCAGCCGCAAGGTTCCAAGATATTAAACCAGAGGTTTGGGTCTCTTTTTTTCCCCTTCCATCAATGGATGCTTTTTACCTGAAAGAGAATTGGATCCTGACTTTATCCAGTGCCACAGACATAAAGCTCAGGTAGATCAGCAAAATGCTGGAGTGAGCGGAGAAGCAATTTGACCTACCCAGCTGCAGAGTGGAGCTTCCCAGGGAGCTGCCACAGGAGCAAGGCCAAGGCCAAGGTTATTTGCATGCCTGAAGTTAAGGGTACGGCTACAGCAAATGGGGCAAATCCAAGATACTTCTACAGCCGTATTTCAGAAATGTTCTCACTGGGCACACACAAGACCCCATGGCCTTGGAAAGGCACAACATTCTTCTTGGCACAATGACAGAGCAAAAATGAGTCATTGGTTTCTAATACAAGTGATTGACTGCAGACCCACAGCCTTTGAGCCTAGAGGATCGTGAATATCGTCTATAACCATATATCAGCCAAAAAGCATAACCAAGGGCACCGCTGTGGCTCGGCTTTTCCCCTTTGATGGATACAGCAACACCTTTGGTGTGAACAATGCAAGGCCAACTGAAGGGAGAACGGGGCTCTCCCGCGGCTCAGCCCCAGGATGGGGCGGCCTGGCCTGCCCAACGAGGGGGGAGCCAGGCGGGAGCTGCCCCAGACCAGGTCCGCCTAACACGGCCCGGGCACTCCCGCGGCCTCGGGGCCGATCCTCGCCAGCTGACAACCTCCCGCCGCCCCGTCTCCATAGCTCTGAGGGGTGAGAATGGGGTGCGGACCGGCTCCTCAGAACCCGGCCGGGCGACTTGCCTTCCGACTGGCCGCGGATACTGCCTGTCACTGTACGTCACCCTCCGCAACCAATGGGAGCGCAGGAATCGGGGCGAAGGCGGGGCTTGCAGGGGCCGGGGCCGTGGGTGGTGAGCGTCGCACGCCGGTGTCGAGGGGTAGGTAGGGCCGCTGAGGGCCGCGCTCGGGGCGGCCTGAGGGGAGGCCGGGCCTATTCCCATCTCTGATCCTCTTCCCGCCCCCCGGGGCTCGGGCCGGGCGGGGCCTCGCCGAGGCGGGGATGTGGGGGAGCCCGGTGGTCGGTTGCTCGCCGGCGGCGGCCTGGATTACCGGAGGCATCCCGGGGCCTTGGAGCGGGGCGGAGCTGGGTCGTTGCAGCCCCTGAAGGGCTGAGCACCAGCGGTCCTTCGGCGGGAATTGAGGGGTCGCCGCCGGCGGAAACCCCGCTCCTTGGGAAGGGGCCTGCTTCTGGCGTGGGAGCGGGGGTCGGAGTGGGTCTGTTTGGTGCCGGGGATGGTTAGAGCACGGATCCCGGGGCGGGGGCGGTGGTGGGTAACGTGTCGAAGCCGTCGTAGATTTAGTCTTAGAAGGGCTCCAGGCGATGTGAAAGGCAAAGAGTTTATTGGGGCTGCTCCCAGGGAGAAGTGGCACAGGGTGGATGCGTGCAGTTGTGCTGTGGACCTTCTTTTTGGGGGGGGGGAACGGGACGGGGGGGAGGGGTGTCATGACTGGGGGCTGCCAGGCTCCTCGGTCACAACCTCTTGAGACTTTAACCTCCCTCTCCTCCACTGTAATTCACAGCGCTGTTGGGTTTTGGTCCAGATACAGATGCTTTTACACAGATGGCTGCTGTAAACTTGGCTGATTGTCTAGAAAACAATAGGTTTAAGGCATGTGTGCAAGTGCCCCTTTGAACGTAGGCTGTCAGACTTGGAAAGAATTAGGAGTAATTGCCCTTTGTGTGGCCACTGGTGTTTTACAGTTCATGGTGGGTGGACTCTGTTTAGGTGTCATTCCAAGTTTTTATTTTGTTTCTGGCAAACATGGTATAATAGCTCACGTGTTTTCCCCTGCTTTTATTAAAAATGACAGTTAGGAGTTGTTTGTATGATCTGAATTTAGTTGAGCAGGCTAAAACTAAATTCCAGTACGCACTCCGTTGTAGAGTTGAAAATTCAAACAAGTAGTAGCCCAAAAACACTTACAATGCACTGTGCAGCTCAGTTAAGTCATATGTTAACCAGCATTTCTGATGAAGAGCTAACACCCTGACATGCAAGGATGTCTCCAAAGAAAGAACCATTGTTTAAGGAGGTTTCTGCTAACTGGGGTGCAAAGGATTAAGAAATCCTGCAATAAACTGATATGACTGGAATGCATTTTGATGTTTTTTTGCAGGTCAGCTTGTTAGAAGTGGCTGGTGTTTTGTTTAGATAAAGAGGAGAGGAGCTTGGTGTTTGTAATCCATAACATTAATTTTTAGAGTGTTGACATGACATAAAGCAAACGGTGATAGAATATTCCAGTGATGTAAATACTAATGGAATTATGTTAGGTAATACATCATAAGTACCTGCAGTTAGCTGTGGGATTACGTGTGCCATATGGAATGGATTAATGAAGGTGTAAATTACCTTCCCTGCATAAAGCTGTGCTGAAGTGGCTTTTTAGAGCTCTCCCCAAGGTGGCACCATGAGGCCTGCTGTGCCTTTTGTCTCTGGTAAGCTGCAGTTGCAAATGTGAATGCCAGCCTTGTTAAGACTAGCTTTGCTTTTTGTGGCAAAGAATATGAACTCATATCTTTTGGATTTGTGCAAACACACATCTCTAGAACAACCTTATGCATATGTAGCAAAAGGCATATAATGAATTCACCAAGCTAGCAACTTGAAATTTTTTAAAAAATACGGTTTTATTGAACAGATATCTTGGGGTAAAGGAGGTTTAGGAGTCAGTAAATATTCTACCCCCTTCCTGTAGTTCATGGCTTGTGAGAGAGGAAAACCTGCTGACCCCTTCCAAAGCAAAACTTTGACTATCAGAAGACGAATTATTTAAAATTTATTATACAGCACAGCAATGAGGCCCAGAGTACTTCTTTAAGTCAGTCTTGGTCCGGTGTTTTCCTGGTTCTGTATCTGTTACTGCGCAAAACTGTCAGTAGCAGAATACCTGTTGCAGAGCTCTACAATAGTAAGAGAGTAACAGGAGGTTACATGGAGTTGCAGAAGTCAAATTGTAAGGAAGTCAGCAGTATTTTTTGCAGGACTGTGGTAGTTTGGATGAGTGGCTCTGGATGGTGGAAGCTTTTTTGACAGGAGTGTTTCTTGAGATCTGTGTAAAGTGTTTCCAGGAGTTTCTGAATGGTATCAGCCTTGATTCGGTGATAAATTTCTACTTCCTGGGCAAAATAGCGGCAAGTGGGCCAAAAAAGAAAGCTCAAAGTAACTCTTTCTGGCTGCATTCTGAGATCCTCTCTCCTGGATGTGAATTTTTGTTTGCTCAGGCTTCATGATGTTTACCCAGTGCACCCGGAAGTGTGCAAGCTCCATGCTGCTGATCGTGCTGCTGTGCTGCATCCTTTCTCCTCTAGCACAAGCCAGCAAGGTGAGTGAACAGCTTCAGACAAGCACTGAACCATGTGTGTAGTACAACAGAAACAAGAATGGCAGAGAAGCAACTGTTTTGCTGTGGAAGTTTGCAAAGATAAGGAGTGCCATAGCAGATGTGCATTTATCATATGTAGAGCTGTGAATGTATGTGACAGTGGCCTCTGCCCTCCCTTCTACTGTGTTTTGAAGTTTGCATTTTAAAATTTATGTGAAAAGTACCTGGCATCTGGAGCAGAGGGGCTCAAGACATTTTAAAACTGTGAAGTTATTGATGTGAAAGAAGCAGCGCAGGAGGAAGAGACATGGTGTGAAGTCCTCTCTCTGTCAGAGAATGTTTTGTCTTTTCCCACACCCCTGGGCGGTGAGGGCAGCAGAACTGTGCACACATGTTCACTCACTAATGCCATCTGCTCTTGCTTCTGCAGAGCTCGGAGGACATCCGCTGCAAGTGCATCTGTCCCCCGTACCGGAACATCAGTGGGCACATTTACAACAAGAATGTGTCACAGAAGGACTGGTGAGTTGTGGGTTGAATCCTGAGGGATCAGTCCATGAAAGCCAACGCTCTGGAGTTTCCAGCTGGTGCTGAGGAAGTAATTCCCTGCCTTTGCATTTGCAGAGGAAGCTGTTTTGGTAGTGATGTTCAGCCCAGGTGAGGGGCATTTTTTGAACGGAGATTGAGGAATCTGGGAGGCATGATTTCTTAAGCCATGGCTCTCAGCAGATGTAGGATGTACCCTCCAGTCCCCTTCACCTGGACCGGATCCCTGCAGATGGTGCTTGGACAGTTTATGTCAGGAACTTTGGGCTAGCTGAGCTACGAGGGGAACTCTTAAAACCAGATCAGCATTATCAGCCTGACAGGAAAGCTGGGACACCAAAAAAGTCACCCCATCACCCTTCCACAGAGCATTGGTTTCACCTTGTCCTGTTGCTGATTTTGGTTTCTTTGTGTTGCAGCAACTGCCTGCATGTTGTGGAGCCAATGCCAGTGCCAGGTAATGATGTGGAGGCTTACTGCCTGCTGTGTGAATGCAAGTATGAGGAGCGCAGCACCACCACCATCAAGGTAATTGCGGGTCTTCTCCCTGTGGCTGGCTCCTTCTCCTTGCCATGCCACACCATCCCAGGCACAGCTAGACTGGTGGGTTCCTGGAGAAGAGCACAGAAAGGGAAAATAAAACTATCACAGCTAGTACATGGTGGTAGTGCCAGGAGCACCATGTCCGAGTCAGGAGGGCTCCTGGCAGTGAGAAGCAGACTGCGCAAGAGCTCAGTCTTCTTGCTGAGGATGTGTGACAGTGCCAAGCATCTCTGACTGGGGACCCATCTTGCTGTATGTGAAAGGAGACCAACATGTGTCCGAAATTGGCACAGTGTGAAGATCAGCACATTTTATATGGTGATGGCCCTTACATCTCATCGGCCTTCCTGCAAATGCAAGAGACTTTCTAGTGAGCAAAACTGGAATGAGAGAAGAGGTCAAACATCAGAGGCAGCTGTGAAGGGAGCTTCCTGGCCTCTGTGGTGCTTCTGTCTACACTACTGATCCTTTTCCGCTGTGCTGTCCTTAACTGCAGGTGATCATCATCATTTACTTGTCTGTGGTGGGGGCACTGCTGCTTTACATGGCTTTCCTTGTGCTCGTGGACCCCCTGATCCGGAAGCCAGATGCTTATACTCAGCCCCTGCACAATGAGGAGGAGAATGAGGTGAGGCCATGCTGCTGGGGCATGCAGGGTACACATGGGTAGCTGCAGTCATGGTGGAGACAGGGTGGTAGGGTGACAAGAGAATGGCTGACAGGGAAACAGAGTGACCTCATGCTTGTCCCCTCTGATCCAGTGTGGGACCAGTGCTGTTGCTTTTTGGGCATTTGCCACAGGTAAACATT
The DNA here is from genome assembly GCA_013401275.1 of Pandion haliaetus. Taxonomy (NCBI): domain Eukaryota; kingdom Metazoa; phylum Chordata; class Aves; order Accipitriformes; family Pandionidae; genus Pandion; species Pandion haliaetus. Next base: position 50,980 of record VYZV01012939.1, read on the forward strand.
TAGACTCAAATCTATGCAGATCATTCTGAACCACAAGGAGATATTCAAAGTACCAAGTTGTGTATTATGAGCCCAAGAGAAGACCCGTCCTCTGGCACAGGGGTTGGCTTTTTACCAAGTGGCCTGAATTTGCTATGACTTTTCAGATTAAACCAAAAGTGAAACAGTTCCTGTTTGTGCAGTATCCTAGGTGTCGTTACTTGGTGGTGAGCTTCTGGGGAAGGATGGGTTTAATTATTTGCTGAAACATGGGGCAGGTTTCTCTTCTAGATGCTTAAAAGAGTGGCCTCTGAGGTGCTGCTGTTTGACCCTGCTCTGGGGCTAGGCCCTGTTGTGCCCAGGCTCTTGTTCCTTGTGCTTCTCCCCAGAGCATAATTTCACTCAGATCCCATCTTTTTGCGGGACATTGGTGTACGACGTCTTGGGCAAGAAGTTTAGGACCCAGCAGCAAAGAGGGAGCGTCTTTCTCTCTCTCTCACACAGATTTTGGGGGAGGACAAATTAATGCAATTTCAGCATCCGGCATAAAACATCCTTTCCCTTGGGAGAGAGGCAGTGCTTTAGGGCAAACGATCGGGCCTGATTCCAAGGGAGATTTCAGAACAAGAGTGCCCCAACTTGTAAATCTTTTCTTCTTCTCCTGAGGCTTCCCTTCTCTTATAGGGAAATACAGGAGACTGAGATGGGGGTGGTCTCTCAGAGAGGAAGTGTTGGAGTCAGAGCTGGTGGCTGGTGTGGAGGAGTGGAGTGGCTGCAGATACAGTAATTAGCTCTCATGTTTGATTGCATCTGTAGCTCATGCTCTGTTTGCAGGATGCAAGGCCTGCCCAAGACTTGCTGCTGGTTAGTGCAGTGTGTGGCTCTGTGACACAGCTTTCCCCATGGCTTTCTCAGTTCAGACATGCGCAGTTCAGCAGGGTGCAGTGCTAGGCAGAGCTCTCTCCTGGAGCTGAGTTCCCTTCCTCGGTGGAGCCCCAGGGCTGTGCTCAAGCATTGCCCGGGCTGCTGCTCCAGGCCCCTGGCGGCTGGGAGGAGACTCATGAGGAGGCCTTCCCTAGCAATTGGTGACTCTGGATGCTAGTGATTAGCTCAGTCACACTTTGAGAAGGGAAGCTGCAGTGTTTGAAGATGCTCTCCTTTCCTAGTCTCTGAAAAAAACACCGGATCAGACTGTCCTGTTTATACTTTGTTACATACTTTATTACAAGTATAAACTATTTGGCCCAATTCTTTCACTACACTGATGTGAGGAGTAGCTGCTCTGATGTGTGTAGTCTGTCCATTACCTCCATCTGCTGAAAAAAGGAGGTCCTGGAGGAGGACTTTAATTGTATCCTAAAAGTATGCTTTTGCCCCACTGCTCCACAGCAATAATTTAGATTTAGATCTAGGTACACATTGTAAATGCTCCTATTAGGTGAGGCTTATCTTACTCCAGTGTGCTGGACTGCAAACTCTTTGGGATAGACCTTCTGATTGCCTTGGTGTTTGTGTGCCACAATGGATCCCCATCCAAGGGGCCTCCTGACATTACTGCAGTGTAAATATGGTTGTTTGGAGCAGTCTGAACAGCAGGGCTGGACAAAAGTCTTGCAGCACCATCAGATGAAACAGAAGATGTTTCAGATGAAACAGATGAGCAGCTACTATGTAAGCTAGTGGGCTGAGGACAATGCAGATTGTTGGCCCAGTTTCAGCAGGGTGATGCAGTTTGCTTTAGCACTGAGGCTCCTTACAGACCTCCTTAGCAGTGGATTTCCAGCAGGGTGTTAGACTTAGTGTAGTTCCTCTCCTGGGGACTTTTTATTTGGGGCCCATGACTTTACCGTGGGAGGTCCCCAAGAGCAAGCTTTCCAGCTGGAGTTGGGGGGCTGGTGTTGAGGACCTCTGAAAATGAGGTTCTTCATCAGGACAACTCAAGCCTTGAATTGTTCTTTCAGTTGAAATTCCTCCCAGAGTCAAGCTGCCACCTTATATGTTTGGGCTGGGCATGCCTTGATCTCTTTCACCGTTTCTTTCCATTGCAGGATGCTCGCTCCTTGGCTGCAGCCCCCACCCCATCTGGTGCTAGAGCCAACACAGTGCTGGAGAGGGTGGAGGGGGCCCAACAACGCTGGAAGCGCCAGGTGCAGGAGCAGAGGAAGACAGTTTTCGACCGCCACAAGATGCTGAGCTAGATCTTTGCTGAGCTACGCAGCACCACTTCGCAAGAGACAAGGTAGCTCTGCTGGTCGAGATGGACAGCAAGTCATCCTTCAGGACATCTGTGGTGTTTGACTAAAAGCTCTAACCCTCTCTGATTTACCGTCATCATAGAGAGAAGCAGACCAAAACGCTTGCCTCTGGTTTTGTCCCCTTGCCCTTTATCTCTCAGCCCAGAGGCTCCTTAACCCTTGTTCGGCTGAGATCTGTGCTGATCGTTAGCCCTGTGGCTGCATGTAAATGGTCGGCTGTATGCAGTGCTGCTGCCTGGTTCACAGGCTGACTCAAGCGGGGGCTGCAGCTCCAGCGCACTGTGCTTGGCTGGACCCTGCAGGCACCACTTGCTGGGACTGAAGTCTCTGTCAGCCCACCCCTGCATCAGAGATAGAGGTCTCGGTACAGTGCTGGAAGCTGGCTAAGTCTTCCTGGGATAAAAATAGTGGGATAATTTTTATGTGGAATAAATTATGTGCCGCTCCTCCAGGATGAAGAAGCCTCCTCCTCCTCCAGTTTGCACTGATGTTAAGCGGGCATTGTGGTGCTCAGACAAGTGTATTGCACTGGAAGGAAGAGGAGGGGGTTCCCTGCCAGTGGTCAGCTGCTGCTTGCACTTACCCTGGTGTAAACAGAGTGGATTTCCACTCTTCAGTGGAATCTGTCCAGACTTACACCAGCATAACTGAGATTGCAGCTTGTTTCTGTGTAGGTGAATATCACAAAACTGATCAGTACATTCACAAGTAAGAGACCAACAGGTAAAAGGCTGATTTAAGTTTACATCTTTTCCTGCTTTATCATCGGATAAAAACATACTGGGGAGAAAGCTTTCCGTTTGTACCCATGCTGGTAACCCTTGATGCTCTCAGTGTGCTCAGGAGCATTTGTGTCCCAGAGAACTGGGCAAAGGCTCTACTGGAGCACTGTAAACACTTGTCGGGGTCTTGGAGCCCTGGAAAGGGACACTTGTGCTACTCAAAACACTCTTAAGACCTCTGACTACTTGGGCTGTGTGGAAGAAACTGAAGTGATTCTGCAATGTGTATATTTATAATGTCAGGAAGGTGCTGGAGTTTATCATGTAGCATCTCTGTATTAAATGCAGACAAAGATCTATTACATGGCTGGCTTTTTTTCAGGGAAAAGTCCCATCACACCAGGTCTGGGGCTCCCAGCACTGAGTGGCTGCTCTCCAGGCTGCCTTCCAGTGCCCAGCAGGCAAGTTGATGCAAGACCTCAAGACCGAGCTGTGGTTATGGTACTCGGGTGTTTTGGCATTGCAGGTGGGTCCCCTGGCACTGGTTTGTACCTGTCTGGGCTCAGAGGGTGACTATCTTGCTCCAGGAGAGCCAGGCTTAAAACACCAGCAAACCAGAGTAGTCCTGCTTCGCACAAGTTAGCGACAAACTGCTCCGAGCTGTCTTGTGAGAAGGCCGAGCAGATCAGAATTCCTCGTTTGTTGAAAGCTGAGGAATCGTTGCTAAAAGCCAAAATGGGAGAGGCGCCAGTCACTGCCTTGCATGCTAGTACCAACAGCTTTTGATCAAGCTGCCCAGAAGGATCCAGCCCTCTAAGCTGATCCTGCCAGACAAATCCAAACAGAAGCTTTTTGGGGGCTTTGTGCCTGCAGCCTGCGTGTACCCCAGTTACCCTTCAGCACCTTGCTGGGCTAAACAGTACACAGAGCTTCACATTATACTGAGGTCACATTTTCCTTTACCCATCCATGTTCCATGGTGCTCAATTGTTGGACCTTTCTCTTCCTTTTAGAAACTCCATCTTCCCTGTCCTTCCCTCTTGGTGTGAATTCTTCATGGACACAGGGTGTGGTCCCTGGGAACTGCAGCCCCCGCCCCCTGAGAGGGGGAAAACCTGTTTGAAGGGTCTGAACACAAGCAGTGGCTGGATGAGAGCTGCCTTGGCTGTCGTGCAGGGACTGAGCTGGTACGGTGGGTCCATCTTGTGGCTGGTACCCCTCTGGTTAGTACTGAGACATCAGTGATCACCAGTGGTAGAGTTCCTGCTCCCAGCGACCAGACCCTTGAGTCCCTGATCCTGGAGAGCGATACCCCTCCCCCCCCATACCTTCCCCTGACCCCACCCAGGAACAGCTTCAAAAATGGGATAGGAGGGGGGAAAAAAAAAAGGTTAGGAATCAGGAGCCAGTGGGTTAGAAAACTCAGATGGGGAAGGGATGGTGTGGAGAGATTGCAAAAAATGCCACTGCCTGGTTAATTATTGATTTGTTAATTAGCTGATTAGCTTTGTCCTGTATACCATACTCCCTGGGAGGAAATGTTTTCTACTACCCAGTGTCTGTTCTTCCCCCTACCCCCTGTGCTGCTCACTGGGGCATGCCCCAAGCAGGCAAAGCCTGGTGGACCCTGCTCCCAGTCCCATCTACATCCCGCAGCAGCACCTGCCATCCCTCCAGAGACAGGCAGCGGTGCCAGCAGGAGTCAATAATTTAATTCCTTATCAAAAAAAGGGAGTGAGAAAAATAAAGGACCTCTTAGTACAAAATCCAGCCACTTTGGCAACCTGCTGCAGCCATGGTCAGGTGCCTGCCGTGGTCCAGATGTCGATGCTCTGGATGATGAGCCACTCACTCTGGTCCTGGGTTACCCGGATCCTCACGCACTCCACAGGGCCAGGCATGTCCCTCTCCAGTCCCTGCTGCTCAAAAGTCCCCTTCTTGAAGGTGCCCACAGTGGTGTAGGCAGAGCAGTCCTGGCCCTGGGCCTGCCGCCACCGGCCCAGCTCCAGAACCCCTGCATGCAGGAAATCACCCTGGCGCTCATCAGAGCCTGTGCGTACCCGGATGCGGGTGACGTGGGCTGGCTGGTGGAAGATGATGGAGAAGACACTGCCGGCTGCTGGGTCTTTACCCCAAAAATACCCTTCTGCTGTGCTGTAAGCCTTGAGGGGCTCATAGTTCTCAAAGATGGACATGCTGGTGAACAAGGCTGCTGGTGGGTTGTCCGGAAGGTCCAGGGCATCAGCCTGGAACTCGTCGTCCTCCAGCCGGTTGACAGTGCCCTGGAAGGAGGAGTAGAGGCCCATGTGCTGGAAAAGGGAGGGCTTGAAGCGGATGACATCCTTCTGGGTGAGCAAGAGGCGGAAATGGACCAGCAGCCAGTCACAGGGCATCTCCTGGTAGAAGAGGAGGAGGAAGCGAGCCAGGCGAGGAAGGTCACTGGAGTGGTAGAGCTTACCAATGTAGCCCAGCTTGGAGAACTCAAGGGTGGCCCAATTGGAGCCTTCCTGGGAAGCCAGTGCCTTGCGGATGGCCGTCAAGAAGGACTTGGCACACCACACATCATCCTCAATCATCAAGTAGTAGGAAGACAGGTTGGCGGCAAAGGCGAGGAGGAAGGCATAGTCCACGTTCTGCTTGGACCTGAACCTCACCCGCTCCTCTGGGTCATTATAGTTTCTCTTGAGGCCCTCAAGGGTGGGGTAAAACTCCTGAGGAGCGTGGATAAGCAGGAGCTGGCCCAGGAGGATGTGGTGAGCAAACTTGCGGGCAATGTTGGTGGCCACATGCACGTTCCACCTAGGGTCTGCATCGGCCAGGTGCACCACCACCACCATCTCCTGCAGCTCCTCCTCTGTTGACTGCTGGAAGAGGGACTGGAGCGTGGCTGGGAGGTAGTAGCCACGTGGACGCTGCACCGATGCCAATCCCACCGCCAAGAATTCTGTAAGGCAAAGGAAATGCATTAGCAGGCTGAGGGGTGACCTCGGATGCACCATGGTGATGTTTTTCCCTGCAAGCCACAAGGAGGGGGCTCCAAAAAGCTCTCCACATGACCAACCAGCACGGTTAATGCTATTTATGGCCCCATGTCCAAGGCCAGCAGGTCCTTTCTGAAGGTAAGCCCCCAGCATCTCGGGAGGTGCCCAAAGTTGGCCCAAATGGTAGGGAGAGGACAGGATAAGAAGTCAGGGGCTCCTCTGAAGAAGAAACATTTGGGGAAAAAACACCTTAAAAAAAGGCAAACCTGGGGAAGGAACAGTGCAGAGACAGTCTATGGGGCAGGGATGGCTTTGTGGCATGGCTACACATCCTGGAAGCATGCCCGTACCCTACTTCAAACCTCGCAGAGATGCAACCACACTGGTATGAGGCATCCTTCTGCCCTCCCCACAGCCCAGCTGTGGCTGCAGTTGTTCAGCTTTGCTGCAGCTTCTCTTGCTGCTCGTCTGTGCAGCACTGTGCACGTACTGGACTTCTGGTTTCAGTATGGGCTCGCGTGGGGCTGCCCTAAGCTCCTTCCCATGGTCTTTGCATGTGAATTGCTTTTCGTGCACCTGTCCAAGAGCTTGACCCACATGTCCCACACTATGTGGTTGTGCTGGTGGTCCAGCCCCACCATCTCCACCTTCCTGACTGGAGAGCAGGAAACTCAACCCCAGGGACATGGGGTCTCAGCCACCCTCCCCACAGAGATGTGGGAAACCCAAAATGTCTGCAGTCACCCCAGTCCCAAGGTGCAGAAGCATAGACCATGCTTGGAGCACACAGACCTTTCTCTACCCCTCCGTCTCCCCAGGCACAGCAGCAAAGGCTGGCTGGGGGGGGGAGGTCACCAGGTATTGGCAGGTCCCCCATCCCAAAAAGGTTGGAAGCAGACCCCCTCCCCACCCTGCAGCAGCAGTGATGGGGCAGGTCCATGCTGGGATGCACAGCTGTGATGGGAGAGCTGTGCAAACCCAGAGCCCTGCTCAGTCTGGGGTCCCAGAGCCACTCACTTTTGCGGGGTGACAGGGAGCCAGCGAGGAGGTGGTAGGAGACATTGTGGAGTGCAGAGAGGTCATCTGTGTCCCTGAGGATGCGCTGGGCTCCTTCTGGCTGCAGCATCTGGAGAACCATGGCTGGGGCCAAGCCCCCAAGTTCCACCTGGGTTGGAGCCGCAGGCAGCCAGGTCAGACCCCAGACCACCACAGACATGCATGAGCAAGGGGGAATGACAACAGGGGGACCCAGAAATGAGGGGGAACCCCTGTCCTGCTGTCCCAGCTCCTGGATAAGGGCAGGCCCAGGTGCAAAGGGTGACCCCAGGGAGAGAAGGCAGAGCTGGGGTTTGGGGGGTGATACAGTGCAGGGAAAGAAGCAGAGCTGGGGTTGGGGTCCATGTGAGGCAGGTGGGGATGGAGGATGCTCCAGTGGCCCCTCCAGTGGGACATTACTGGTGGGGGACTCACCTCCAGGGGATTCTGTTCCTGCCAGCTGCCCCCCTGGAGGAGGAGGAGGAGGAGGAGGAAGGAGGCTGCAAGTGCAGCCATAAGGGAGCGCTTCAGGGAGCATCGCATAGCACCAGGCTGGCACGCTGAGGCCTGTGGGAGGAAGGGGCACATCAGGTCAGGGCACAGCCCAGGGAAAAACACCATCCCCTGGACAGGACAGTGGGGCAGCACCTGGATGCACCTGCAGGGCTGACCCCTCTGCCCAGAGCACCCAGGGGTGCACACCTGGGGGTAGCCATAGGGCATCAAGAGGCACCTGTGCACTGTCCTCCAGGAAAAAAGATCACCTAGGTACACAATCCACCGCACCAGCCCTGTCAACACCCCTGACTGCCCTGCAATGCCCCACACAGCAGCCCCAGAACTGGAGGCAGAAGCAATGCAGGTGACGCACACCTCAGGGAAGGCTTTCGGGTCAGGGTGGCACTCCAGGAGCAGTCACCAAGACCTCAGGAATTGGCACCAAACCCTGGGAAATGCTCAAGTCTCAAAGGAGCCTGGGCTGCTCTTCCAACATCACAAGGATGAAGCAGCTTGTCCAGCCCCTCCTGCCTGCCCTCCTCCCTGTCCATCTCCCGGCAGCCACCACTGCAGCTGTGCTCACCCTGTCCCAGCCACGTCCCCTGCTTGGTAGGACAAGAAAGCCATCCCCAAGGTGGGGAGCGTGTCACCTTCAAGGAATTCATACTGCCCTTGAGAGATTTTACCTTGTGGCAGAGGCGTGGCAGGAGGCTAAAAGGCTCCTGTGTTCACCTGGGTTTTTTCCATTATAAGTATGACCAGGTCTGCCTTGGAAGAGGAGAAACTGCAGACACAGTCAGTCCCATCCAAACTGCTTGTTGGCTTGGCCAAAGCATCTTTGAATGCAAACGTGGAAGAAAAGCCCTCCTAAACTGTATAATAAAATGCTGAGAAAGCTGCTAGCCTTCCTGAACGAAGGCTGGGCTTTACCCAGGACTTCTCCACTGCATCAACTGCCACTGATGCAGTGGATGCTCCAGCCCACCCACAGTCCCCAAACAGCAGAAGCTGGTGCAGCACCTCTGTTGCCACTGCCCTGGAGCGTGTGCTGGACTTATTTTAAGAAGAAAACCCCTTTTTTCCTGCCCAAAAGTCCTTTGGTGGGGTTGTTAGCATCGCAACAGGCCAGTGCAGAGCAGGTCCCCCTGATGCAGCAGCCAGCACTGTCCTTTCTGCACTGACCTCACCCAGGAACATTACTTGTTACTCGGAGATAAGCAATTAAAACAGAGCAAGCTGCTCTCTCCCAGGGAGGGTTGGGCTGAGCCATGGCCTTAGTGAGACCCATCTCAGCCAAGGAGCTTGAACCCAGCGGTGGCTGAGCTCTGATTATCGCTGGTTCTTCAAAGCACTCAGGTGGGACAACAAGCTCCCGGAGCTGCTTAAAATCTCTATCCAGGTCACAGCAGAGAGTGGGGAGAATTGGGGGTGCTCACTGCCATGGGCCAGGCATATGGCCAGCTCTTCCCAAAGCCCCCTGGTCTCTCCTTCCCCTGCAGCGATGGGGGCACAGGCAGCTCGCTGGCTTAGAGGGGGAGCAGCTTTAGGGACCCATCCTGAGCCATGGGGACATCCCACCCTGAAGCCACCCTGAAGGTGGTTTTCTGAGCCCAGACCTCCACAATCTGTGGTGCAGCACTGAGGCCATGGGTCAAGCTGGGAACAGCAAGGCTTGGCAGCCGGCCACGTGCTGGGCTGGGTGTATTTATACTCTGGGTAGCCAACAGTTTTTCTGGCTGCCAGCAGCCCATCCTGGATGCAAAACAAGGTGCTGCTCAGCATGCCCAGCTCCCACGGGCAGCGGTTTTGTCCATGGAGCAGGAGCAGGGAGCCCATGGGGAACAGGGGTTTGCATACACCTCACCCCTCTAGCATTGCTCTGCATTGCAGGCTTAACAGAACAGAAGGTAACAAATGCTGCCCCATAACTAGCCCCCTAATTGGCTTTTAGTTTTGGCTCCATGGAGAAACAAAGCAGCCCAACCAGATGGGCACAACCAGGGGCCACACCACCAGGATGCAGCATCCTCTGAGCTCCTGCTTGGGGTGCCTCCACGGAGCATCCCTGTCCCCACTCCTGCCCCGGCACCTCATGCACCTTCCCCACAGCTCAGCACCCCGCTGGGGATGTCCCCAAAAGCCACCCCCACACGGGGACATTGGGCTGGTAGCCAGGAGCAGCTGGCTGCCGAGATCTGCTCGCCCAAAGCCAGATAAACTCCTCTGTTTTGTTAGGAGACTCCCGGCCAAATGGGCTGTGTGACGCAGCAGCCGTGAGTCAGTCCAGCAGCAGAGGGGAAGGAGAACAAGTAAATACACGGCCTCGGTCCCACGAGGCTGTGAGGAAGGGCCGGATGCTCCCCACACGCATGAGGCTCCAGCTGCTTCCTCCGGCACTGGGGAGAGTGGGGCTGTTTGCACAGGAGGGGAACAACCAGAGCTCACCATCCCACTGCCAGAAGCGCTTTTCCACACTGGGGGAAACTGAGGCACGGAAAAAGGCTGTGCATCACCCAGCGGGGTAAGCACCAAGTCTCCTGCATCATGGGCCCGTGCCCCTCACCCCATCCTGGTGGGGGTTCTGAGGAGGGGCAGGGAGTGACCCTGTGCCAGAAATTGCCACTCGCTCAAGCAGAGGATGTGGCAAATTGCGGCAGTGCAATGTCCCTGATGGGCAAAGAGCGGCTGTTCGGGGCTGTGTGGGGCAGGTTGTTCCTGGGCCCCCTGGGCACCAGCCCGGGGTCCAGCCCCACATTCTGGGGGTGTGTCTGCTCCAAGGGCTGTCCCGCAGGGAGGAAGGGGGTGGAAAAACTGCATTTCAGTAGCGCAGGACTCTGGGATCCAAAGCTTTAGGTCAACCCAGGTCTCCTACAGCCCCACAACACAGGGGGGGCTCTGCAAGCAGCTTGGTCAGGGGACACTTGGGTCTGATCCGGTCCCTACAACATCGGGACCCACAGCCCACCACCCTTCCCTCGCCCCCCCAGGTCCCCAGGCGACCCTGGCCCAGGGCACCCCTTTCCCATGCAGCCCCATCCCATGACACCAGTGAGATGGCTCATGCCCAGCACCACTCTGGATGCAGCCACCGAGGCGGCAGAGACTTACAGGGTGCGCGGAGCCCAGCGTGTGGGTGCACAGCAGCAGCCAGGCAGCCTTGCCGTCTTGCTGGGGTGTTTGGCCCTGGCAACTTCCCCAGGGCTGGCTAGACTCTGGTTTCTTGCTCAGCAAAGCCCCACCCCGAGTCCTTGCCTGCCTCCCGCAGAGGAGGAGCATCTGCTGGCATCCTCTGCCCCATGCTGGTGAGCACTCAGTGAACCAGCCGGGCTGGTGGGGACCCCGGGCTGGATGGGGCAAAGGGGCCCCAGCCCCACTGCGGGAGTCAGGGCAGCCTCAGCCTCCCCCTCGGACCGGGCATCCCACAATGGCACCGGCTGTATCCCACCCATTTGCCATCTCCATTGCAACCCCAGTCTCCCAGGCAGTATCAGACCATCCCAAGGGATCTTGTCAAGCCTTAGCACCCCAAACTCCTGTGGAAGACTGCCACTTTGGTGGCAGTGAGGTGAAAACATGCCATGTGCTGAGCCAGGAGCCTGGTGACAAGGAGCTGTCGTGTCTTTTCACCCATTTATTTTCCAGTCCTTGTGCTGGGATGGCAGAAACCTCCTGGGGCTGCTGAGCCAGAACTGCACCCCCCAGCACCCCGGGCCAGGAAAAAGCTGACTGCCAGGATCCCACCCAGGATGCACCCCATGGAGGCACCACAGTTTCCCCACACACCCCAGCTCCTCGCTGGACTGTTGGGCATCACAGCCCTGGCTGGGGACAAAGCTCCTTCCATACCTGTGAGCCAATGTGGGCCACACAGGGTCCTTCCTGTGGCCCAGTTTGGACCCAGCTTCTCCACCCTCCAAGCGTCATTCCTCTCCCACTGCTTCCCTTCTCCAGACCCACAGTGGGAACACAGCCCCAGAGCAGCCACGATGAGTCACCCAAGAGCATCACTTGCACCCAGCTCAGAGCCAGGCGCTCCTCATGTCCTTCCAACACAGCAACTCACCCGCAGGACCCAAACAGAGGGGAAGACCCTTCCCTTCCCCTTTATCCCATCCTCCCCATTTATCCACATGGAAGTGTGGATCCCATTTCCCTCCTCTCCTTGCTGACCTGAACCTCTCCTACCTTTGGAAAGGCCCCAACGTCTCTTCTCAGGCTCCGTCTTCTATGAATCCCCCACGACACCTTCCATTCCCAGCTGCTCACTGTGGGTTCAGATGGAACTGCCAGCCTCAGACACGTCTGTGAGGACAAAGGTGGCTGCGGAGAGATGAGGTAGGGCAGGAAGCAGGCAATGCCACTTGGAATGAGAGGAACAGATGCCCGCAGGCTTCCGGATCCGCTGGCTTTTGCTTTTCCCATGCTGTTTGATTTTTAAATCCTTGAATTCCCATCATGGGATGCTAGTGGCTCTGTCCTCACAGGGTATCGGGGAGCTCAGTGGGGATCCCCTGCCTGCATCTGAGCAGGGACAGTCCAGTATTTGCACCTGGGCAGGGGTTGGAAGACGCTGGGAGGGCCAAGGGAGCTGGGATGGTGCAACCCAGCAGAGATTTGGTGTTTAATCGCACACGGTAAGGAATACACGTGGGGCTTGGTGACTCATGTGGGACGTAAAAACAACCAGCAACAGCTGCAGGATGGGCAGGGCTTTTCTTACCGCAGGTGTCCCATGACCGCCATCCCTGCACAGGAAGGAACTGGGGCTTGGTCCTTCCTGCCCTCGTGGGAAGGAAGGGGAGGGTGGAGGGCCACAGCACCCAGCACAGCCCTGGGGTCACCAACGCTCATGGGTGCAACAGCCAGCCCCGCCATGGAAACACGCCTTTCAGGGAACACACAGCACTGCTATGGGGTGCAGCAGAGCCACCAGCATCCCCCTTTGGTCCCCACACACCATCTCAGGGTGCAGAGCTAGGGCAGAATTTGCCCTTCTCCAGGCACATCCATGAGCCTGCCCAGAGCAGGAAAGAAATCCCCAGCCAGGACACAGCCACCAGTGCCCACTGTGATGTGGTCCTGGCTCCTCTTGCCCTCCAAGCAAGTCCCGCAAGCGCAGCCTGAGCCAGCCCATCCCGTCACCCCTTGTGCTATGGGGCAAATCCCAAATGCTGGTTAGGGTGCTGGAAAAGGGCCCCTCCACCCATCACCCCCTGCGAGGGCCACAGAACAGCCTTAGCACCCAGAGCCACTCATAAACCTCCCTCTGGCCCAAAACCTGGTGCTCGCCCTCTCTGCTCGCTGAATTATTATTTTGCCTGGGGAATAGAGAGGTGGCTTAAATGAGGCCAAAAGGCACATTTTTGCTTGTTCTTGGAATAAACTGGGAAAGAGAGAGAAGTCCCAGGTGCAAAGGCTGTTTTGATAGGGGCACATGGCTGCACAGGCACAGACCCAGCCCAGGGGGCCAGGGAGGACCAGTCCCGCCAGCTGGGGCCAGAGCCAAGCACTGGGGTGGGACAAGCACAAGGGGACCCACCATAGGTACCGGCCACCTTCCCCACAGCACCCAGCCCTCACCCTGCCCTGGCTCAGCTCCCATCCAACACCTGATCCCCAGCAAGGAGAAGAGCAGGATGAGTCCAGGGTGGTGGGCAAGCCTCCATGTTTCCCCTGGGGAAACCGGAGAGCCAGGCTGGATCCGCTTACAGCCCTTCCATTATTCAGGAACCTGAGCAGGACAAAGCAGAGGTAAACCAGGGCCCCACGCAGCAGGGAGAGCATGGGGACTCCGGCCATCATGATGCCCATCTGGTGCTCTGTTTCCACACCACCAGGGACCCTTCTGAGTTACATCCTACAGGAAAGAGTGATTTATCTTACACCAAACCACAGCCTCTTCTGCCTGGAGCCCTGGCAGGGACCACAAAGACCAGTTGTATCACAGCCTCACCACATCCCACCCCAGAGTTAACATGGAAAAGGATTTTTTTGGCAGGCAGCCTTCAAGAGAGGCTGGGCTTGGGGGACAGGGGGTGGAAACCCCCATTGCTTGGGGCTGAGGTCTGGCCAGGAGTCACTCACATCACTAAGCAAACCTCAACATGGAGTTCCTGTGTTCCAGGTAAGAGAGGAAGGAGAAACCAGGGTGTCCTGCAGCTCTACACATGGGCAAGCAGAACCCAACCTCCGCAGCATCCCTGCTGCCTCACTGGCCTCGCCACACAGATCGCAACAGGTTCCCCATCCCTGCCAGCACTGCTGATCCGCACAGTTCCATCACTGGAGTCATCGTTAAGGTTTGCTACTTGCAAAGGGATAGACTGAAAATTTTCTTCAACATTTTATACATTTCAGCCTTGAAAAAGGCTGGCATGGGAGAGGCACCTCTTGGGTTAGGAGCATCTGTCCATATTTAAATATCTTCACTTGAGACCAGCAAGTCTGTTGGTAGCAAGAAATATCCCATCCACATGCTCCAGCCGCACCACTCGAGGACCAGCTGCCCAGGGAGAGTTATGGGGCTGAAAGCTGTCTGCCATCTGGAGCAGGTGCTGCTGGGGTACCTCTGCCCCAGAACATTAAGCATATCCTGGACATGCCATACGCCTGATCAGAACATATTCCTGCTTTCACAGATGTCAGAAACTTGCAGCCCTAAGATTTGTTCGCTATTTCTTCACAGAAGCAAGAGCAAGGCATGGTGTGCTGTTCCTGTCCCCACTCAGCTGGAGCAGCTCTCCACAGGTGAGGGCAGAGCTTTAGACAGACACCAGCCTGCTCTGTCCTCCTATCACCCAGCCCTGAGCCGGACATCAAACATCTCTGCCCCCACCCTCTGTATCTTGTGCACAGCACAAGCAGCAATCATCAGGCACACGGCGCTGGAGTCATCCTGCAAAACAGGAGTTTTCAGGGTAAGCACGCTCTTCAAAACGCCTCGAGTTCTGCAGAAAACAGTCCCTGATTAAACAGACACCTCCCTAGGACAGCATACACCAGCCAAGAATGAACCCCTACCAAGACAACAGATAACTGAGCAAGCTGACTGTTTCAATTACTAAACTCCAGTAGAGAAACCACCACGTGACTGCTGAGGACTTGTCACCAAGTTCAGCAGTATTTATCCCCACCACAAAACAAAGACTGTTATTCACCCATTGCCCTGGAGTAGCTCTCCTTCTGCATAGGCACTGCCGCGTGTTGCACAACACTCGGTTGGAGTGCTGCAGCTGCAGCCTTCACACACAGCTCCACCACTAACTCGCTGCACTTTCTGTGCTGCACCACAAAGGCAACCACAACTCAGACAAAGCTCCACTATCATGGGAACCAGCTTCATTATCACAGCACATTTTTCTTGCCCTGTATCTCTACCTCAACTAATCTAGTTTCAAAACTTACCTGGTGGCATCAACACATGTTCAGCAGCAGCAAAAAGGGGAACTGTGAGGCAGTTTTCCCAAATATGCTTGTTTGAAGTCAACATCACAGAGCCTCTAATGTGGATCCATGTTTGGGGTAGATGTCCTTGGTGGTAATTTACAGAGTGGCAGAGGCACATGCAAGAAACCCCTCACAGGCAGCTACACAGGGATCATGGGGTATTTGCATATTAAATTCAAACTGAGATGGCAGAACTCCCTCTCCCTCCAGGAGCTTCACTAAACATTATAGATGGAAAAGTGCTCAGTTACTCCTGCTTGAGACATGATCTGACGTGAAATAGGACTGAGGAGCTAATCATCAATAGGCAGCAAAACTCAGCCCAGGGTTACTATTTCCACTGTTGCTCACCTGCACTCCAGTGCCTCCTCTGCCTGCCACCACTCCTCCAGGAGACCCCTGTCTGTCACCAGCAAGATGCTCACCCGCTGAATTACATTTCCAGCCCAATTCATTCTGGACACAAGAGACTATGCTCTTCACAGGCCCAACCTCTATGCCCCTCTCCCTTCTCAGTCAACCCAGAGCTACAGAAAGTTTCGGGGATGCTTCTTCCTCATAGGAATTAATTTGTTTAGTCAAAAGCTGGATCACCGATTGCTTCTGGGCTTTCCAGTGTTAACAGGCCAACACTACTCCACTGCTCTTAGAAAAGACAGAGAGTCAAGTCCTTCATCACTGCTTCAGTTATTTTAGTTTATCCCCTCCATCTCCTCTCCCTCCGTTTATCTTCTCTGAAAAGCACCTTTAAAGGTTTAGACCTTCTTTTCAAAGAGGAAACATCAGTGTGAGAACTTGGAGTGTCTTTACAGTCAGACTTTTGCCTTACAAATCCTCTTTGAAATAATTCCTTTGATCATTTATGCTTTTTTCTTTCCCTAAACTCGTATCTGTTGGACTGTGAATTAGCATTATTGTTGATCACTGCTGCTTTGCTTACTGCTTCTCAGACACTGAAATATCACACTGCATTTGAATGCAATCATGCTGCAATAAAACAAACATGGATTTTGTTTGTAAATTGTTTCTGGTCATATTAAAGCCGGAAAGCAAAACCTCCTGCTTCTTCCCAAACAACAGAAAACAGGACCAATTTCATTAGCACCAAAAGGATTTTAAACGAACAGTTCCAGGGACCTCCTTTCAAATCATAAAATGTGAATTTTACATAAAAGTGTGTTTACAAATAGTTTCTGCTTTACACTCAACTCTGCCCATTACTGACCAGAAGTTATATACATAAAGACTAGCTCAGTAGCTTGAATAACTTGCCAGGAGACTGCAGAATTTATTTTAGAAATAAAAATAGGATTTCCTGATTCCTAGAAATTCTCTTCAGCCTGCCAGATTCTGTCACCTCCCAGCTCCTGCAGACACAGGAGAGCACTAAGCTTTTGGAGAGAAGGGGTACTGTGGGTGCCACCAATCCAGGAGCCGCACACTATGCACAGGGTCCAGCACAACCTGCACTCCCTGGTCAAGGCGCGGTTTCTTGCCATTGCGAACTGGGGCATCCTGGAACACCAGGCGTACGCGATGATGCCTCATGTCTGTGCTCACATTGATGGTGAACTGCAAGAAAAGAGACCAAGAGGTGCTTCAGAAAATCAAAGTGATGAATAAACAGAGTTCGTAACAGTACACTTTTAGATATTTTTTTTATTAAATTCTTCTAAATTGTGCAAGTCTAAGGTATTTCAGGTGCTGGCTGCGTTAGACTCTGAACCTACAGCACTGATTTCAAACCAGTTCTCTCTAGATGGCAACCCCAAATAATGCCAGAAGTGAACCTGAAAGCAAGTGGCTGTCAGAGGAAGTCTGGAACACACTGTCCTACTCTTTAAGTAAAGCCAGACTGAACCTCTCAGGCACAGGCCACTTCTCAAACCCTGACTTACAAGTACAGCCCCACATGCTGCCCCACGCTTTACCACTGTTCTTGCCTAAGCACACCTGCTCTGCTGCTGTCTGGAGCTGAGTTTGTGGAAGTTGGCTCAATAGCTGCTCTTTCTCCCAGCAATCAGCAGTCAGGGACCATACACACATTGAAAGAGTTTGCTCATACAGGTTTTTGCTCTCAGAATTTATTGCCATAAGGTAAGCAGATATTTTCTTGAGGGAAGACTTCTTCTCCTGCATCCCTACCTCTTCTATCCTGCTGGAGTACTGACAACTAATCTGACCCCAGATGCTGCACAAGCACAGGTCCTTGCAGATTCTCTACATCACCTGTATTTGCTGCACCAAATAGGGAGAGCCGATGGAAATGCAGAAGCTAAACTGAGGAGATCCTCAGCATTTCCTCTGTTCATTAACCTTAAGATTCCCAGAATTGGTTTGTTCATGCAGCAGTACAATTTACACAACACCAAAGAGGCATCCTCTTCATCTCCTTACAGAAACTGCATGTGCAGTTTGCCTGGCAGATTTCTCAAGCACTTACCAAGGTAAATGTCATACCCATGACTATTGGCACAAATATGAAGTTAAAGGTGGTGATCTGCAGTAGACAGCAATCCTGATCTGGATTTGTATGGACTTCTTCATACTGAATTGGTGGCTGAAGACCTTTGCAACACTTGCTTTTAAATCTGGGAGACTTGAAAGAAAGAGAGGTTTATTTAGCTAAGCAGGAACCTATGATGAGAGTTTGGCTGCTTCTCACCGGTGCTGACTAGCAGGTTCTCACCACAGTCCCACATGTTTGGGCAGAGCGTTACATGAACAACAAATAGCCATCACTTGGGACAGACAATTTTCAGGACCATTTCTTTAGAGAGGAAAGCTGCAGAATTCCCAAGGTTGCCTGAAACTACTTACTTCTGAGACCAATTACTGGAGGTTTTCTTTGGCAGTGTTGGCTTTCTTCCCTTCTCTGGGAAATCTTTCCAAGGGTAAAACAAGAAGTTTCAGATTTTGGTCTACATTTTGACCACTAAAGTGGTCAAATAGCCTTCGGTTTTGGTAGTAATCAGTAGCAATGATCAAAAGATTAGATTATTTGGGGTAACAAATGCTCTACATCTTACAGTGGAGAAAGGATACCAAATGAGGAAATAAAAATGTAGGATTCCAAATGTCTTAGTAATACAGACTGAAAACTGAGTGTAGTTTCAGAATGTGCTTTAGTTTATGACAGGAGTCAGTTTCCATTTATGGCCTGAACACATAAAAAGTTTCCGCCTTCCTTTCTACCACCCAGAAAAATCATTACTGCTTCAAAAAAAGTCACAGCCATTCTCATTCTTCTTTCATACCTGCTTTTTGAACTTGAAGTTGAATTCCCACATTGCTTCTTGTATGTTCCCTTCAATCTTTTTGCACCAGAAAAGCAGACACTGAGGTGGAAAAAAAAAAAAACCAAACACAAAATTATGAAACCCTTAGAGGCACCACTTTAAATAAGTTTTAGCACAGCATAAAGACTTCCAGTTACAAACACAATTACATAGGAGCAGTTAGGAGCCATTTATTCAAATTAATTATGTCCAAAGAACACACTCAGCAGTTTAGGTCTCCCAGTTTCAAGTTGGCCAACTCATCATGCAACTGGATGATACAACACGTAGCCAGACGTGCTAAACAGAAAAATCCTGTTGCGCAATTTGTCTCTTTAGTAAGGCAGAGACAAGCAGTACAGATTCACCTGTTGCCCCCTGCCACCAAGAACTCCCATTAAAATGGACTCCAAACAAGACTAAAGCAAGGAACAACTGAAAACAGAATAAGGATCAAGAAGGAGAGAATCTAAAGGGAAATGCAAAGACCAATACATGAGCTATGAGGTGACAGATGAGAAAGTTCCTAAGCCACTGTGGTGTCAAAAGAAGGTCTTGACATCACTAGGCACTGACTGTCATACTTCAGAGTATAAAAACACTGCCAGAATAGCACAGCCTGATCACCCAACTGTCCCTTTTTAAAAGAAAATGAGAAAAGCGTCTCAAACAGCATCAGAAGTAACCAGCACTGCCCTCCCATGCAGACACACACCCATCCTGCAATTTAATCAAGTTATCACTGTGTGGTGACAAGAGGAGGATCCATCCCAGCATGCAGCACTTGTTCTAGAGCAGGAGTCTCAGCAGAATTCCTATCTAAACTGAGTAGGAGGGAAACTGCCTGCCTACCAGTGAGTAGAAGCAACTATCCTTCAACAGCCAAGAAAAGAAGCTGGCAAGTCAGTCCAGCCATCACTGAAAGCGTTTCCACACCACAGATGCCAGCCCACCACAGCTGGTCTTATCTTTTAACAGTGTCAGCAGGAAAAGAAAGAATAATATGGTTAAAGACAACTCCTCATGATCCATACACAGTCTCTCCTGTGCCAAGAGAAGGCCTGACTGGTTGCAGGGTGAAACATATATTTCATTTCATTCCAGGATAGCATGACCCCAAATGAAACAAAGCTAGAGTGAGCCTCCACCGTGGGGGCTCAATAATTAGAGACTAGAGGTGATACAAGACCCTTTACTTCAACTCTGAGTCATGTCCATAAACAAGAGTCCTTAAAGGACCTTTATCTCGGCAATCTTCATGAGGTGAACAACAAAGCTATGTGGAGTCAAGCTCAGAAACATGCATCAAGTAACCTCCACCTGGGAGAAGGTAGCCCTCATTTTTTTCTGATAAAATCATTCTCCAGATCTTTTTTAACTCAGGTGAGCAGCAGATGCTGCTGAGTTTAACTCCACCATCAGTAGCATTGTTAGTTCACCTGCAGAGACAGCCTGGCCTAGCAACTTGTTTGGTCATGGCGAGTAGTGAAGCACAAAATGGTCAGTACCTCCTAAGGGGCAGAGGATGTTGTCCACGGGTCAGCCGTCCTGCCCTTCAGATGCGCCGTATGGCCTGCCGCTCCACCAAAAATAATGGGGGTCTCTTTAAAGGGCAAACACTTCTGCTGACACCATAACGGCTCTCCAGTGTCCCACACAAGCTAGGCTAGGGAAAGAAAAAAGGAAATTAAAGAGGAAAAGCTAGGTTTGATAACACCCGGGTCTGGGGTCTCCTCTTGCCACATGCAGTTTATGTAGGCATTTGCCATTAGTTTCAATGACCCGTAAAGGTATAACCAAAGCCCATGAAAGCAAGAACGTGGGGAGGTAGTGTCAGATCCTCCTCCATACCCACTGTGCTGAGGCATTTCTGTGCACAGTAACACAGGTGGAGCTCAGAGTCTTGCAATGCAGTAGTACAGCAAGACCACACTCAGGATGTCTCTTTTATGCTCCAAGGGGTTAGGTCAAATCTCTACTGTTCTAACAAAGCCTCGTCACCATTTAATTTCCTTTTTTAAAAGCTGAATAATAAAAGACTGCACTTCAAGAATCCTCCTCAAACCATTAGTACAGTAGAAGCACTAGCAGCGGGCACCAAAGCCGTTATGATGTCAACGTGAATGCTTCCAAAATGCCAATCCTGCCAGCATCACCTCAGGGTTTCTAGCTTTAACAGACATGCTACCAGACCCGAGCAGTGGTAGGAAGTTAGACTCAGAAGGACTAAAGTTAAGTTGGAATTTCCTAGAAATGTTTTGCTTTCTATTTTTTAAGAAAGATAATACCCAAACTGGGCATTCAGGAAGAGAATGAAGAGCTCTGGATGCAGAGACAAGGCTACACACAGAACTGTGTGCTTTTCTCCTGCTCTGCAGCACCACCTGCTTGTGTTACTGCTGGATGCTCCCTAAGCAGTATGACATTTTTTCCAGTATCCACCCAGGGAGAGGAAGGAAGAAAGGAGGGATGTCCCATACAGATAGATGAGATTGCTCTACTTTGCATGGAAAAGGAAATACAACTATTGAACCAAAACCACTTCAGTTTGGCCCCAAAAACCTCATTCAACAGGCTTTTGACTTCAGATTTGGAGGGCAGAGAATTCACATCGTTGCTTATGCCGCTCAGAGTATCAGCCAGTTGCAAGTTAAAACCAAACAAGAGACACAGAGGCATTTCAGAGTTAATGGTCAACAGCAATTAAAAAGGAACGGATATGCAAGTGCTCCAAGCTGGGATAGCAAAGGGAATTGTCTGCCCATACCAGAGACAAACCCTTTACAGCCCAACACAACTGCAGCCCCAGTCCCAAAGCAGACATTGGCTCTGCACATTTGCCATGCTCACAACCTCACTACCCTCCCTTGCCCAGACAGCAAAGATGATGGATGACCTACAGGAACGTAGTATGAAATGACTCCCTTTCAGAGGCTATCAGTGTCACTTCTGATCTCTCCAGATGCCTGCTACAGAGAAGAGATTATTCTGACACTGTCTGCCAGAATACAAGCAGAAGATATAAAAGCAGATCCTACTGCAACCTCCTTTCAGCAACAAATTTTGCCGCGGAGGAGGGGAGAGCTGCAAATATCCGTAGCAGTTCTGACACTCAGGGAAGCAAGTGCCTTTTTGCTGATTACAAAGATGTTGTGGTAGGACTTAGGCAGACGTTACCCACAAGAGTAACTAGAATCCTCTGCAGTAGCGACTATACAGATACAAGTAACCAGCATACTTTTAAAAATCAACATTCAGAGTCAGTAATCATCCTACAACCAAGCTTCACTGGCAACCATCTCAACATCATCTATTTTTCTTCTAGAAAGAGAACAAAAAAACAGAAAGAGCAACATCTCAGACATTTCCAATTTCCTTAGTGATTCCACTTACTCTGGAATTTTTTAAAGTGCTGGGAGTACTGTCTGGAATAGCTGGATTCCTGGAGACTCGAGACGCAAAAGGCTCATACATGTGGTACAGCGACCGGATGACACAAGCACGGAGACAGTGCAGCTTCTCCATGGACTCTGGCCGCAAGCGGAGAGGCAGGTATGCATCCAGACTGTAGTGCCTGAAAAGCCAACAACAAAACCCAAAACATGCTGGAGGGTCAGAATGCCAGAGATGTGCAGAAGACAGCTATGAAGAGATCAATGTTGAGAGAAAACTGAACATCTGATTGATCAGAGGACCTCTTGTCAACTCTAGTGCTTCAAGGGTGTTGTACTGCTCTACATGAATTCAAAGGACAGTCTCAAGGACTTTACCTGCATCACACAGGTTTCCAGCACACATATAAGCTTATGATGCTACAAGTCCCCAATAATTCCTTGCAGATAGTTTGCTCAGAGAGACCAGATGGTGTTTTAGCTGCAGGATGCACAAAGGCCTGCAGATTCCTGCAGGTTCTCAAGGACTCACTTTAGCTGAGCTTGACTGCATTCTTGCAGACAACAGCCTGAGCGCTCGAGGGTCATTCTTTGCTCAGATGCCAAAGGAACCTTCACTAGGAAACTTCACACTAAAAAACAGGGGCAAGGATGACCATGGCTGCTATGTGCTCTGTACTCCTGCTGCTTGCGCCTCCTAAGCAACAGATACAGAAATGTAAAGAAAATGTTCTGTCCTGAAGGAAAGCCCAAGTGACATGCACCAGGACAGAAGGCTCTGTTTCAAGTTCTGACCACCTCTTTGCTCTTCTCTTACTTTATTTATAACTTACTTCTGCCACCGAGACAGCTCCAAAATGCTTTAGCTTCTCTCAGGCCACCCTAGTTACAGGAAAGTGGCCATGATCAAAGCTTGAGGCAGGGCAACTTTTCTATCAGTGATGTTTGCCTGTCTTTCAGTAAGGTAACGGCACCGACCTTACTGTAAGCACTTGGAGTGCTTTACTCACAGAGCACACTGTTACAGACAGGAGTGTGTAAGCCACAGCAAGCAGAAAGGCACATGATGCTTTGAGATTTTATAGCATACAGGAATATGCCACAGAGATCCATTTCCAGATCCAAAGCGGATGCAATATACCACAACCCCTTGCCAAATGAGGCCCTCAACACCATATCAATATGCAAACATTATAGGACCCTAGCTTATAGGGAACTTACCCCTTATTTACAGCTCTGCAGCGAGCCGATCACTGCTGAAGCCGCCTACAAATAGTTTAAAAATTCTCTATAGAGTCTCACCTTCTGTAGAGCCTGGTCCAAAAGGCAGCAGTGCAGGTGACAGTCCAGGCTTTCTTGCAAATCAAAGAAAACCGGACAATGTCTTCAGGGCGAATGTAGGAAGCCAACAAGAGCCAGATATCAATGGGGTACTCTTCTCCGCCACCCCCATCAGGATTTTCTAGATGCAATGAAGTTATGTTAGTGTAGTAAATAACCTCTTTACCAAGCCACATCTAGAGGCATGTGCTTTACTACTGGTAGCACAGGGTAAGCAGCTGAAATATGTATATACACACGGTCAGCCAAACAAGCCCAAGTCAGTACAACTTCATTATCACTGCTATCGGTTTTCATCAGCATGCACTTGCCCATCCACACAACCATTACACTTTCCCTTTGCTGGATACATGCCACTGTTTATCCCTGCTGCACTGTTTGCACAAGTATGCAAAGTGGCAGATTCAAAGAATAATTTGGGCTGAAAGAGTTCTCTGGAGGTCTCTAGTCGAAACAGCCTAGCTCAAAGCAGGCTGAATTAGATCATTTTGTTCAGGATCTTGCC
Organism: Pandion haliaetus; assembly: GCA_013401275.1. Classification (NCBI taxonomy): domain Eukaryota; kingdom Metazoa; phylum Chordata; class Aves; order Accipitriformes; family Pandionidae; genus Pandion; species Pandion haliaetus. The sequence continues at coordinate 74,412 of VYZV01012939.1, forward strand.
CTGTCAAGTTGTGACTGTATCCAAGGATGGAAATCCCACAGCCTTTCTGGACCCTGTTTCAATGCTTGACCC